>JAJJMA010186995.1:0-12711 GCA_023529015.1 Papaver nudicaule | reverse complement strand
AGTAAAACCTTGAGTTTTCTTCAATGTAGATATCATGTAATTCTTCACTGCCTACTCTTCCACTCCGGTTTTTCTTCAAATCAAATTAGGTCTAGAATTCCGTTCTGGAATTATTAGTATTCCAGGATACATGGCAGTCAAACTTTCTGTTTTGGTCCGAGTTTCGTTTTGAAAATCACTTCTTTTTCCTACCTGCTTTGTCGTCCATAACGGTTATAAAATTAAATAAAGGTTATTAATCGGCACATTCCCTGGCCGTTTTCTCGCTGCCACATATTCACATTCCTTTTGCATTCTTTTTTGAACATTCATTTCTCTATTCATGGCACGAGTTTTCATAATTTCAAATAGTGCTTTGGCCTTTCGATAATGTAACCCTACTCTAAATAGATAATTCAAAATTCAAATTTAGAGGTACGGATTCATAGTTGCATGCAGCCATCAGATAAAATTCCCATTTTAAGTAATTTTAATCCAACCATCATCAGGTCTTGCATACTGATAGTTGTCTTTCATGCACATACCTGCATTAACTCAACTCATTGACCGGCAACTATTCACCATTTAATGAACCCTTGACCTCTGAGTGATATCTCTTTGTGTACCCAAAATATCTTCTTAGATAGCATGGCTAAGCCATCTTAGATTCTGCATCATCACCTTCTCAGATTCTGAATCTTCAACCGCTTGTGGTTCGGTTACATCTACCAGGGGATGTGATTTGGGTCAAATAGAGGATCCCTTTGCTGATATATCAGTGGAATCGAAAAGGAGTTTTGTTTTAGAAATGGGTGGCCCTAGCAATTTGGAGGTTCAAGTCATAAATCAGTTCGGATCTAATCTTTTTGATGTGAGTTCGGTTGATCATGATCAAAATGAAGAAACAAAGTTCAATCTTGCTGCAGATGTCCCACAATTTAGCACCTGAGGTATTTCTCTATTCTCTATACTTTAATCAAATACATGCATTTGTTTTAAATTAGAAACCTCTAATTAGTTTCTATGAATTTGGTACTGTTAGGGTTAATATAATTGGTTATCCTGTTTATCTGCAAATCTTTGTTTCCTGATCATTTTCCTTTTAAGTTGCTTGTGAAGCTATTCCTTAGTTCTAGGATTGGTAATCTAATTTACTCCTTTTTAGCCTGTTAGACTATTTTTGCCCTCTATTTCTTGCTAATTGACCTTTTCTTCTATTTGATAATTCATATATGCTTAGAATTTTTAGCCTTTAACTAACAAGCTTAATGTTCTATTGCCTTGGGTTTTCTTCAACTGCTTGCTTAGGTTAATTAGCTGAATCTTTTCTTTTTTCTTGATCATTAGATTGTCCTTGTTGGTAGTAGTTGGGTTCCATTTTTCTTTAATTTCCTTGCTCTGCTAATCTTTTCCTGTAATTTTTAAGGCTTGGGTTGTTTTTTCCATTCTTCATCTTTCTCTTCAGCATTAGGCTTAGACTTAGGTTGGTTTTTTCTTCACAGTGCTACTCCTGACCCCAATTATCAGTATTAACCTTTAGTTTCTTCTTTGTAGTTTTTAGGGTGGCCGCTGCCCTCTTGTTTATCGGTTTGTTGTTGCTTGGCTTGCTTCTGTTAGCTTTGGCCTTCTGTTAGCCTTAGTTTAAGTATTAGCCTTTAGCTTTTTGTTAGTCTTAGCTATGAACATCCTCTCCTGGAATTGCCAGGGTATAGGCCCTTCCAATACTTCCTCCCACCTCCTTAAATTGTGTCTGCAACACAAACCTGATTTCCTTTTCCTCTCTGAGACTAGATGTAAGGATAAACGTATAGAAAAAACTTTGGAAAACTGTGGTTTTAATAAATTTTTTTGGGTTCCTTCCTTAGGTCTTTCTGGTGGCTTAGCCCTAGCCTGGTCGGAAAACTCTAAGGTGGAAGTTCTGAGCTCAAGCTCTAGAATGATTCACATCCTTCTTTCTTCTAATCTTCCCTCTCTCCCACCTGAGTCTATCATTTCTTTCACCTATGGCAACCCTGTTAAGAAAGAGCGAATTAAAGATTGGCTCTTCTTTCAGGAGATGGCAGACCAAGTTGATCTTCCATGGATTTTAATAGGTGATCTTAACCTCACTTTGTCTGCTTCGGAGAAAAAAGGGGGTAACCCCTTCAACGGTTCGGCAGTGCAAAATATTATAGAAATTATAGAGGACATAGGTTTAGTGGACCTGGGCTTCATAGGGCCAACTTTCACCTGGTCAAACAAACAAAAAGTTCCCAAAAAAATTGAAGCCAGATTAGATAGAGTCTTGGCAAATATGGATTGGATAGCTAGATTTCCCCATGCTTCTGTTACTCACCTACCTGCTATAGCTTCAGATCATAGCCCGATTCTCCTCCTTATTCAGCCCTCTGAATGCGGTCATGCCATTCCTTATAAATTCTTCTCTCTCTGGTTAGATTGCCCAGATGCCTTAGCTATTATTCAAGAATGCTGGGACACTCATTGCTTCGGTTCCCCACCTCATAGAGTTGTATCTAAACTGAAATTAGTAAAAAAGGATCTGTCTAAATGGAATAGGGAAGTGTTTGGGGTTATCCAAACAAATATCAAAGCCAAACTGGATGACATCTCATCCACTCACAGTTCTAACCATGATGGCTCTTTTGATTCTGTTTTAGAAACCAAAGTCAAGGAATTAGAAACCCTTTATGATCACGAGGAGAAATTCTGGAAAGAAAAATGTAAGGAAAATAACTTACAATTCGGGGATCGTAATACAAAATTCTTTCACTCTTGTACCCTGAATCGCAGGAGAAAGAACAAGATTCAATCCATCTCCGATATGCAGGGTGTTATCCACTCTTCTCATAAGGAGATTTCTGCTGCCCTCACTGACCACTTCCAGAAAATTGCTACTGAACCTAATTGGGACCCTATCCAACCTATAACCAACCTTTTCTCTTCTGAGGTCTCGTCTGAGGAAAATGCTAGGCTGATAGAAGTTCCTTCTGAAACTGAGATCCTTAGGGTAGTTAGAAGTATGGCTCCGGAAAAAGCTCCAGGGCCAGATGGTTTCAATGTGAAATTCTTTAAACACCAGTGGCTGTTGATTGGCCCTGACATTGTTAGGATGGTCCAGCACTTCTTTGAAACTAAATTTCTTCTGAAAGAGCTTAACAATACTTTCCTTTCTCTGATTCCTAAAGTGGAAAACCCACTATCTCCAGCTGACTTTCGTCCTATTAGCTTATGCAATACCTCTTACAAAATCATATCAAAAATCTTAGCAAATAGGCTGAAACCAGTTCTGTCTAAAATCATTTCTCCTTACCAATCGGCATTCATGCCAAATAGGAAGATTACAGACAACATCGTCCTTGCTCAGGAAGTTATTCATACTATGAAAAAACACAAAGGTAAAACTGCTCTCATGGGGATTAAGCTTGATATGAGTAAAGCTTTTGATAGAGTTAGATGGGATTTTCTAATAGAAATCTTAAAAAAGTTGGGATTCTCTGATACTTGGTGCAGTCTTATCCACCAATGTATTAGCACCTCGTCTATTGCTGTCCTTTGTAATGGGTCTCCTGGAGTCCCTTACTCCCCCTCTAAAGGTCTTCGTCAAGGTGATCCGCTCTCACCTTATTTATTCCTCCTTTGTATGGAGGGTCTCACTAGATTAATGCAACTTAGAGAATCTCAAGGGAAAATCAATGGAGTCAAGGTGGGATACAGATCTTTTTCAATATCTCATTTGCTCTTCGCAGATGATTGCATCTTGTTTGCTAATGCCACTCTATTAGAAGCAAGGAATATTGTCAGCATAATCAACACCTTTAGTAAAGCCTCTGGCCAAATCATAAATCTAGAAAAATCAGGCATTTTCTTTTCTAAAATTCCAAACAGATTTGGTAAAATGATTATTAGCATTCTAAAGGTTAAGAAAATTAGTATGTCAGATCACTACCTAGGAACTCCTTTATTCATAGGAAAAGAGAAAATAAAATGTTTTGATTTCATGGTAAGGCGTTTTCAAGGTAGGTTGCATAATTGGAGGGGTAAACTTCTTTCTCAGGCGGCTAGAACAGTAGTCGTCAAATCTATATTGGAATCACTCCCCATCTACCAGATGGGCTGCTTCCAAATCCCAGTAGATATTATCAAAAAACTAATCTCCATCCAGAGGCGTTTCTGGTGGGGAATAGAAGATGGCAGAAGAGGCCTTTTCCTAAAAGCTTGGGTTTCCCTCTGCAAACCCATAGATCAGGGAGGGCTGGGGTTCAGAGACCTTCATGCTAATAACCTTGCCCAGTTGGGAAGGTTAGCCTGGAACTTGCTCACTTGTCCTGAAGCTCCTTGGGCTCTAATGCTCAAAGCCAAATATTTCAGAAACTGTAGGCATCCTCTAGAATCAGGCATCAAAGAAAAAGGTTCCTGGATTTGGACCTGCATTCAGGTAGGTCTTAATCAAATTAGGCCATATTGTTTTTGGCAGGTGGGTAATGGGCTAAAGATCAATATCTGGGAGGATTCATGGATTGAAGGAATTTCGCTTTCCTCTCATCCTCATCCGCCCAATATCAATAATGTTAGGGATCTTATTAACTCTGCAGGAAATTGCTGGAATCACTCTCTTCTTTTGGATCTTTTCCATGCTGACATTGTCGGAGCCATAGAAAGTATTCCTTTAAGACTTCATACTCATGACACAGTTAAATGGTCTTTGGAAGATAATGGTATCTTCAGTACCAGTTCTCTATACTCTTCCATTAAGGGTTTCATGGCTCAGGAAAATTCTGTTTGGGACAGGTTATGGAAAGTTAAAACTGCCCCAAGAGCGAAACTGTTTGCTTACAAATGCTTGCAAAGAATGGTTTCCACTAATGCTGTGCTTAACAGATTCATAGGTGTCCAAAATATATGCGCTCTCTGTGGCCAAGAAGATGAATCTCTGAACCATATTCTCTTCTCTTGCTCCTTTGCCAGAAGTGTCTGGTTTGCTACCAACTTTAGCCCTTTCCCTCCTGATGCTGTTATTCCTTCCATAAACCAGTGGATCTCAGATTTTCACATCCCACCTGATGGCTGGCCTTCAAACGGCGGGGACTGGAATGGCTTATGCTTGGCAATCATTTGGCATATCTGGAAGGCCAGATGTGCAAAGAACTATTCAAATACTAACCAGTCTCCTTTTGCTGTGGCTAAGCAAGCTCTGTCTTTTTGGGAGAACAATTGGAGAATTGGAAATCAATCTGCAACCAGTATTACTAACCCTATTGTTCTTTGTAGATGGACGCCACCCTTGCAAGGAGAAGGAAAAATCAATATAGCATATGAATGGAACAAACACTCTAAACTCTTAACTGTTGCATTAATCTTACGTAACTTTATGGGTTTTTGCAGAGAGGTTCGGGTGACGAAGGTGACAACAAAGACGCTGGATCATGCAATAGTGACAGTAGCTAAAGAAGCGTGGAACTGGGGTGCCTCCGAGGAGTCCAGCAAAATCATTTTGGAAACTACGTGCAAGAGATTAACAAATCTGTTAAAGGAAGACAAGGCCAACCTTCAATGGCGGGCACAATCCATATGGGATGACTTTAAAGCTTCTATGTCAATCTCTACAAACAACATTAGATGTTTAAATTTCGGTTTTACTTTTATTGATAAGTCAGCCAATCAGGCAGCGCTTGAATTGAAATCTCATTTCAATACAAAACCTGCCTGTCGTGTTTCTACTTATCCTCCTTGCTGCATTTTTGATGTCCTGCAGAAGGATAGTAATGTTAGTCCAACTGGACAAAACATGGTTCGGAGGTTCAGTGGCTTTTGCCCTGCCTAGTTTCTTTTATTTTATCTTTAATTATCAAAAAAAAAAAAAATTATTATTGAATTTATGTGGCTGGATCACACTGGTAGAAGTCTAGCTAGGTTTGCTTTGGATGGCCCATAAGCCAAAGTTTTCTTTGACCAACTATAGAATATTACTTACAACCAAGGTTGTCGATTCGACTTAAAGTTTAAGGAAATCGACTTGACTCGTATGTATGAATCGAAATGTCTGAAACTCGAAAATGAGAGTAGGGGGTTTCGAACCCACGAGCTGTAGGAAAGTTAGTTAATAGTCAACCACCGGGCTATGCTCAATGTTGGTGATTATGTTGAACTAGTTTTTTATTTATTCATTACTTAATAAGTTTAATTAAATTATAAGTTTCAAATTAATACTAAGTTTATGACTTAGTCACACATATATTTTGAAAATACATATAATATATGTTGAATGTATACATAATTCAATATTATTTATTGGAAAATATACGAGTCAAAAATCAACCACGAATCTGCGATTCACGATTCACTATACGATTCGATTTTCAAAAATGAAAAACGATTCGTTCTACGATTCACGATTTCACAACTATGCTTACAACCATCAAACCATCACAAGTATTTTTTCGCTTCCATGTAATAAAATGAAATAGATCTTCCCAGCTATTTTGGGGCGAGCATTTCTTAAATGTGGGTGAGCACTAAAGTCCAAAATATAGTTATAATGAATTAAAGAGTTAACCCATATAAGATATACTTTTTTAAATACAAAAACTAACTCTTGATTAGTAGAATTAATGATACGATTAATACGTTGTTAATTAAATTTGATTAGTAAAAATTATTAGTGTTAAAGGTTATATTATGATTAGGATAAAAAATTGAAATTAGAATTATTTTGTTTAGAGAGAGATGAGTGGGGTTCATGGAAAATGAGTGATTCAAGTTCTAAAAACGATCATGAGTTTCTCTTAAGTCGTGTCGATCAATCATGTGTCAATAATATAGAAGATGAAGCCGCTATGGAGATGTTGCACGATTAAAGTCGATTGTATAATGAAGAACAAAACTCTCTTGTTTATGAAGATCCTTTTGATGCAAACGAGTATGAAAACCACTCAAATGAACAACCCAGTGCTGAAAACAACGAGGTATGCTTCCTAAAATGTGGTGATTGTATGTCAAATTCGTTTAATCGTCAAAATTATGTATGTTTTAATCCCAGAGTCGTCAGAGTCTATGTACAAAAACTTGACGATTCCAAAAATCGTCAAGATTTAGTAGAGGATATTGACGACTTTGTTTGTGAACCACATCCAGAGATGATAAATTGTCAATTTTGTACATCAAACTGTGATGACGATTTTCTGGCATGCAATTTTACGTGGGGTCATTTAATTCGGCTCAGCATGGTCGTACTTATAATTGTGACGACTTTAGGGTCCAAAAAATCTCAACTTTGTCCCAAAATCAAGGTTAATCGTCATGATTCTTTTGCAAAAGCATGACGATTATCGTCTTACCAGTAAAAACAACCTTAATGATTTTGCGGGTATTTCTGACGAATGTTTATTTTGTAGTTACCGCTGTTGGATATGGAGAAGATGACTTTCAACCTGAAGCCCTCGAAATGAGAACTGAAGATACCACCCTTGTTATCTAACTGATCAGGTATGCCACCTTTGTTGTTTTGGCACATGTTTCCATGTTACTTGATTAACCTCAATCCTTAGCTGCTTGGGTCTTTTATAGCAAGGCAGGATGGTCGCAGATGAGTGTTTTGCAGCCTCGTAGAGCTCATAGCATGTTTGAAAGCGTTAAGATCTCTAAGAGAGCTCGAAAATTGTTCCGTCGATATAAGGTTCGAATTTTGAACTTCTTCCGGTGAGGAGTATCCCATGGGAGAGGGATCTTCCGGATAAGGAGGTTGGTGTGGACGAGATAGAGATGCGCCTCCTCTTCTTGATTCTCCAGGGGGTTTCTCTCGATCGAGTAGCAGAGTTGGATTGTTGTACAAGCTTCTGTTCAGGTTGTCTTGAGAGTCCAAACCCTGGAGTTCTTGGCTAGCTGCAGTGGTAACTCTGGAAGTCCCCATGTTTCGTCGTCATTCTCTTGGTGATGATGGGTTGTCCGTCTCTTTAATATTTGTTGATAGATCCTTTGTCATCAAGGGTACTATGAGCTCCTTCGCTCATTAAGGGTTTATTACTCCATAATAGTGCAGTTTCAGTTGTTGTACCGTGACTTGTGGCGACGTGACTTGTGGCGTCGTGTCTCATGGATCCGTGGCGTCGTGGCTCATGACTCCGTGACTCTGTATCCGGATTCTTCCTCTTACTCCCTTCTCTGATTACACTCATGGATGGTAAGTTGTTGGTGTACTGCTTATTGATCAGGATGCTATCACCGTGGGAATTACGAGCCTCTTCGCTTCTTAGAAGTTTGGCCCTGTTCAGTAGCGCAGACGCAGTCGTGGAATATCTTTTGCAGCTTCATGAAGTTCCGAGAATGTTTGAAACCAAAGATTTTCCAAGAGGGATGGGCAGACATGGATCATTCAGTTGATGCAGAGCTCCACCAATTGTGGTTCGGTTACGTTCAGGTCCTGATAGTCGAGAGCTTGGCTCCTGTTGTTGTATCACCACTTCGTTCCCCATACCAATGCCGCTCGGGGAAGGTTGTTGTATCAAGTGTAGGCTCTACCAGTAAGGGGCTTCGAGGATTATCTGTGTCTCAGCACGTGGTGGTATTCGTGTTCCCCTCTTGGGAAGAGGGATCTTCTACGCTTCGTATGGGTACGGTTGTCGGTGCTGGTGAACAGGTAGCGTCGTCTCCTCCTCTGGGCTTTGGAGTAGTCTATCCAAATCATCTTTTAATGACGTATTCGAGTTGTGGTTCTTTTCCTGTTGAGGCTCTGTTTGAGTAGGGATCGTCTCATCATCCCAGATGTGGATCACAGCGTACCAGCATCAGTCCTGGGAGTTCCTTTGGCTTGTGAACCTGATGATGGCTTCGTAGTTAAGAGTTTTGTGACAAGCCAAGACCTCAACTTGGGTAGCAACAAATTGATTTGGTCTTCTGTAAGATTGTCTTGCTATTTGGCTAACCCTCTGTGGTTAGTTTCTTTGGCACTTCCTTTTCATTTACGGTGGTAACATTGATTCTGATCGAAGGAGAGGGGTTACTGCAAGGCGTGCTAACTGGATCTGCAGGAGTTGTTGGGACGACAAGAGCCACTGGAACATCAGGGGTTACTGAGGCAACGCCAGGAGAGTTGAAGTAGGCGTGACGATGGGTGTGACAGGGGTTGCTGAGACAGTAGGTGTTACATGGAAAACATCGTGGGTGGTCTGGATACTGGGCACGACGCTGAGTGTGGGTGGATTGGAAGGTGTTGCGCTGGAAGTTGGAGCGGTTTCAGTTGAAGAGTTGGGATTTTTGTTGTCTGACCCTGTCCTGAGTTCAACCATTTTTTGAGAAAATCTTCTGAAACCGAGAGATTGATCTCCCACTGTGGTCGCCAAATGTTTTTACCTGAAAAAACATATGTACCGTCTCTGGGTACTTTTGTAGTGCTCGAGATCAAAATCGAACAAGACTAGCCTAAACCAAGTCAATGGTCGTTCCAGTCTTGCTTCGGTCACAGAGAGGATAGAGGTTGATCTAGGAAGGGAAACAGTGAAAGAAACTTGAGATCAGGTTGCGGATGTGTGTTTCTGGGTGTGAGAGTTCAAGACCTCCGTCGTAGGTGTGACTGGAGATCTCCAAGGCTAGAAGTGTGTCGAATACTCAGAATCTGGGTTTTGGTCATGCTCTGAGGCTCTGGTGTTCTGGTTATTCCAGTTGTTCTGAATCTTCTGCCTTGGAAAATATAAGAAGCCTCTATTTATAGTGTTGAACTCACCCTGATCTCTCGACAGAGAAGGTGGAAGCCGTGGAAGAGTGGAGGACATGAGTTGTGTTGTGTAACTGCTAGAGTCGTGTAGAACGTGTCCACTCAGCACCATTTTCTCGTAACTATCCATTATCTCTATCAGTTTCTTTCTAACTGTCGTAGACCCCCAGACCAATACCCCTAAAGTTATCCCCTCATGTGATGTTTTGATATCTCGTGTAATATGCAGACGTTGTGTAGTTGTGTTGAGCTAAGCAGTATTGTGTGGCCATAGCTCCATGGCCATGGTCTTAGCCAAAATAGATGTGGCGCCATAGGTATTGTACCATGGTTTTATAGCAATAGCCTTGGCCTTGGGACAAGGGCGAGTACTTGTGGCGCCATGAGCATGGCGCCGTGGCCTAGTGGCCAGCCTTGGCCTTTTGGCCAAGGCCAATTTGCATGGCGCCATGAGCATGGCGTCGTGGCCTAGTGGCCAGCGCCATGAGCAGGACGCCATGGCTTTGTGGCCATGGTCTTGGCCTTTGGCCAAGTCCACATATTTGTGGCGCATTTAGGCCACGCTATTTCGACATGTTTGTGCACTTGGGTTATGGCGTATTTTTAGGTCGTGGCATGCTTAGCCATGGTATACTAGACCGTTCTATGTTAGATTATGGCCTGCCTAAGTGTGTTTAGGCTGTTGTGTACTTCTCAGATAACTCTGGACAAGCCTAGAGTCGTGATGTTTTTAAGGTTTTCATTGAGACTCAGATGTTGAGTCATATTTTAAGAGGAAAGCCGAGAGGGTGTGTCTCTATCTTGACCGAGATTAGGCGAGGGCCCGAGGTCTTTAAATATTGAGGAGGAAACCCGAGAGGGCGCGTCTCTATCAATTCTCCACCATAGTACCAGTGAGCAATTTAGTTCTGATGTCGAGGAATTCGAAGCGATGTCGGCATGAAGTAAATTGGTGGTATTATGAGTTGGTGGGATGTTTAGCGTCGTGCTATGATATTATTCTCTCCACCCGGGGAGTTATTAAGAGAACTCATAGAGAGCATATTCAGCTTGCAGAACAGGTTGTAGTCTAAGCTAGAGATGTGCCTGAGTAGGCAATCGCACTACGATATCATTCTCTCCACTCGGAAGCTATAAGAGGGAACTCGTAGATCTATAGAGATCTTCCTGAGTAGGCCATCGCCTCTTGGAAAGGCATGACAGAAGGAGATTTTACAATTTTATCCGTTCTCCATTTTTCACCATCTACAACTTGACTGTAGATGGCACTGACACACTTACTGTTTTTGAGTTTTGCATATCAAAACAATGAATAACCTTCTCAAGATAAGGTTTCTGTGTAAGATATAGTCTATTCTTCTTCCTATCTCGACTGATTTCCATCCCCAATATCTTCTTAGCTGACTCAAGATCCTTCATCTCAAACTCTGAACTCAACTGTTTCTTCAACACTTCAATTTATGACTTGCTATTTGCAGCTATAAGCATGTCATCCACATAGAGTAAGAGATACACAAAAGTTCCACTACGAAACTTCTTAAAATACACACACTGATCATGTTCACTATGTGTGTATTCTTGCTGCATCATGAACATGTCAAACTTCTTATACCATTGTCGTGGTGATTTCTTCAAACCATACAATGGATTCAGAAGTCGGCATACATAATCTTCCTTACCAGCAACTTCATAACCAATGGGCTGAGACATGTATATGTCTTGTTCCAAAACGGTCGGTCGGTAGCGGTTTTGGCCAAAACCGACCACCGAACTGCCATAGGCGGTTCTGGCAGTTTCTAAACTGCCACCGAACTGCAAAGCCATCGGTTCGGTTTTGAACCGCACCGAGTCGGAATGGTTTTGGGCGGTTTTCAGTCGGTTTTTACCGATGGCATAGTTGTAAATACAAAATGAAAATTCAATCTTCAACTTAACCATTTAATTACATGAGACACAGGTTTTACAAGCAAATCAACATACAAGAAGTTCAAAAACTTCAATCAGAACCAAGTTTAAGCAAATAACTACTACAAGTTACAACTCTTGTTTAAGGATTAGATGGACTGATGGACCTCAGAGATGCACATTTCTTCATATGAGCCCTCAAGGTAGACGTCCCATGTTGCTTGGAGATTGCAGGAAATACCTTTGAGCAGTGCCTACATTTTGCAGTATCAGGACCCAACCTTTCAAAGTGCACCACCCATACAGGAACAGGATGCTCCATTGACCTGTATCAAAAAATCAGCATAAATCAGAATGTTGCTTATACTAAATACAAGCTAGTTGAATCAAATAATATTACACCACCACCTATACAGATTACAATCAACAATTCTAATGAAACCCAACATAAATCTAACATAGCAACAACATTAAACCATAATTATTTGACAAAAAAAATCAACAGAAACCCTCAAAATTGATTAACATGAAAAAAAAATCTAAATTGATTCTTTAACAACCCAAAACAATTAAACACAAAATTAGCCATTATATTACCCCCAAACAATTAAACAATTAGACCTAGGGTTTCAATTTCAAGTGTAAAAACCCCCCAAACCATCATCAAATCAGCAATAAAGAGTGGCAAAACACTAAAACCTAACTAACTCATAATCTTTAGCATCGAAAACCCAGTATAGATCTAAAAACTAAAACCAGATCTTAGGAAATATAGATCTGGACTATATAAAAAAAATTAAACTAAAACAAAAAATCGAAATAAGAAGAAGAAAAGTAGAGAACAGAGAAGTAGAGAACAATACCTTAATCTTAGAGTGAACTCAGTGAAGGCATGGTTGCAGATGAAGTGGTGGTGAGAGTGAGATGGTGGTGCCGTAGGTAGACAGGAGAGTGAGAAAGAGAGAGTAGAGGAAGTGGCGCAGAAGAAGGAAAGAGGGCTTAGGTTATATATACTAAGGATTTAGGTTAAATCATGGATGGCCTAGATTAGATCTGATATGATATCAACGGCCAATATCAATGGTTTATCCTGGCTGGTTCTAGGGCGGTCGGTTCGGTCG
>JAJJMA010186992.1:4767-16712 GCA_023529015.1 Papaver nudicaule | reverse complement strand
CTGTGATGCAGTGAAGAAATGTGAGAAGGTGTTAGAGGTTAGGTGCAATGGAGAGCTACAACACCTGGGTCAATTTGTGCTGTGGTGATGGACTGGTGCAGTTGAGTGATGTTGATTCAAGGCCTGATGGTGCTATACAGGTTGGTGTAACTGACAGTAAGTGAAGTTGCAGTTCTGGTGGAGTGCTGAAGGGAGTAATGGCTGTAGGTGCTGCTGTGATGAAGAAGTAAAAACAGAACTGACATTGAACTGTCGGATTTCCAAATCCGACAGTGTACTAAATTTGAAAAAAATTGGCATGTGCGACTGGCACGTGTGCACACAAATGGGTTGAAGAAAATGGGCTTTGACAAATCAGATGGGCTCAAGGAGTGTGTGCAGTTGGCCTTGTGCAGCATTTCAGCTGGGCTTGAAGATGGGTTTGAGATTTTCTTTAAAAAAAAAAAAAAAAAAAAATGGGTGAAAAACAGAACTGCCCAGTTTAAAAAAAAAAAAAAAATCGGGTGAAAAACTGAACTGCCCAAAGTAAAAAAAAATAAAAAAAAATATTGTTTTTACTTGAGGACAAGTAAAGACTAAGTGTGGGGGAATTTGATAGGTGTGCAAAACACCTATTCAAGAGTACCTAAATCATACACTTTAGTCGACTTAAGCCTCATATATTGTTTATTTTAACCGTTTTCTATTTTGCAGGTACTTTGAAGTTTAATAATAAAAATGAAGCAATTTACAACTCAATTCATCACTCGGTCGGAGTCAATGGTCTCGAGCACAGGAACAATGCAAGGTTCAAAAGGGTAGCAAACAAGAATTACGTCAAAACTGATTTTAGGGCGACAAGGATATAAAAGGGGCCGACAGGTTATTCCCAGCCACAGCGCAGCGTTAAGAGGTACCTTAAAAACAGGCCCAAATTCCAGAAAACATGGCCAAATTTATAGGCCCAGTTTCTTAAAGAGGTCCAGTTTCTAAAACCAGGTCCAATATCAGTCAGGCGTGTATAAAAGCACACAGTTCACGCACAGAAAAAAAGGAGGAGAAGGTTTTCACGTACAGGAGCTCAGGAGGAGTTCTGGAAGGGGAGTTACTGTTCACGGCGAGGGTTTTCGGCACGATTCTCGAGGCACCGCAAACAAGGGTTTTTATGCTTTTTCATATTTACTTTATTATTTTCTATGGATTTCAATAAAGATATGTCTAGCTAAATACTTTTATATTGGTTAGGGATGTAGTCGGATATTACAGACATGCGTTTTGATTGATTTTGGAGTTATAATTATTCTTTTCATCATCGTTCTTATTTTACTGCGCATATGAATGCATGATTGATGTATTGCATTAAGATTGAATATTAATTGATTTAAGTTGCAAACTAAATTAGTTTATGTTCATATCTATAACTAGAATTAGGTTTTGAGATACGAAATCGTCGATGAACCTTTTCACAAGTAGTACAATATAATTTCGATTGCGGTGATAGCTTTTAGGAATTGTATGTAGAATATGACCTTTGTTGAATAAACTGCTCCTGGTAGTTCATTGCATTGATTAGCCTATTTCACAGATATTAATGCTCTTAGAGAGTTGAACTCGATTACTCATGGTGTCGAGTTATTCTCTACGTAGTATTCACACATTCATCGTTATGGTGTGTGATGACATTAGGAAATTTCGGGATATTTTCGCGATGATGTATTCTAGGGCTTTTGATGATGAGAGATTAAATAGAAACTCCAAATATTATTCATAGTGCATGTTATGTGATTGAAGATGAACCCTTAACCAATATTCTCGTCTCCTGATTATTTTTCTACATTTATTTGCTTTAGTTTTAATTTACTTTTATTGCACCAAACATCCCCCCCCCCCTGGTTACTTAAGAAATCGATAATAAATAACAACCAATCTCTCTCTGTGGATCGAATCTGTTCTTACCATTATATTATCTTATTTATTGTGAAGGTTAAGAACTGAATTATATTTGTTGCGGTTCGACAACGCATCAATCTACCTTTAAGGTGGATGGAACCCCGAGCCAGCTAATTAGCCTACATTCACGGGAATGGCAAGTGAGTTACGCGGCCAAGTGACCTCCTCTAAAAAAAATAAAAAAAAAATAAATCAAAACACAGCCTCGAGAAGGGGTTGCCGAGAATTGATGGGTCGAATTCTAGGCCACGATAGGAGAATAGTACCATGTCTAAGCTCCAGCCTTGATCGGCACTCCTCTTTGCATCCTCCGATCGACGTTTGCATCCGGCCTCCAGCTCTCGGGAATGTCTGTTCATATCAGCAGTTCGGAGTCGACGTTCTTCGGCCAACTCTTTCGATAACTGCTCAACTTTCCTCTCGAACTCCAACTTTCGATCAGACTCGAACACCAATTGATTGGCACTATCGTCTCTCGCGTCTTCGGCATCTGCAACCTTCTTTAACAAATTGGCTTCGATGCCTGCAAAAACAAAACACAAGCACAAAGTGAAGGAGATGAGATACCCGACTATATCCTAAGAACACAACAAAACATCAAACAAGATGATCATGGAAAGTATCCTACTTTCTTTAACAACCATGTATTCAGTAACTTCATGCTGACTAGTAAAACGAGGTTGGGTAGCTTTCGCCCTAATATCTTCAGTTGAGACCCACCCCAACTTGGGAAGTTCCAGTCGATACTCGTCGACTATCCGAGAAAGGTGGTCTCTCGAGGTTTTAGCCTTCGTAAGATCCTTGCTTATCTCATTACACCCCCCTTTCAAGCCATTATTCTCCAAAGCCAGCTCTTTGTTGGCATTCTTCAAAGCTTCCACTTGACTCTTAAACTCTTGATCTCTCCTTGCGAGCATAATCTCGCTCTTGTGACAAGCGAGTCACATCCAGCTGAAAATAGTGCATCTCTCGGGCACTCTTTTGATTTTTATTCTTCTCTTCCTCAAGAAAACGCTCAGTTTTATCCTTTTTCTTTTCTCCTCGGTAAAAAGATTCTCAGCTTCGAGTCTCTTCCTCTTATAATAATCATGATCATCCCAGGCCTTATTCCTTTATTTCACAAGCTTTTCAATTTCAACTCGATGGCTCCCATGACCATCACATGCAATATGGGCAGACTTACGACCCTCTTGGGAATAAGTACTAAGAGTCAGTTTAGCTTCGCGGAGTTTTTTCACCCTTTTTTTTTTTAAATTTTTTTTTTAAGAAAGCAATGATAACAGGAATTTTCTCAGCACAAAATTACGAAGAACAACACAATCACTAGATAACAAAATTCATACCTATTTGTTTCATCTTTTCACGTGCGCTACGAGTCTTTTCTGCAGCAAGCTCTTCTTGCATTCGAAGAAACTTTCGCTCAGAATACTCAGCCTCACCGAACAAACCAAATGAATAAGCCAAGAAGCCAGATGCATGGTGATCACCCTATCAAATACACAAAAAGCACGTCAATTCTTAGCCAAACACGAAGTACGACGGCAAAGTCTCAAAGAAAAGCAATTTACCATTTGAAGCATAGCTAGACTCTCTTCGTAAAACAAAGGGGGATGACAAAGGTCATACTACACCCTGAGGCTGTCACCACCAATCACATTACCAACTTCTTGCAGAACTCAGGATCCAAAGGATTTTGCAGTGGATCATACACATGGGACTTGAAGCGGGATGACACTTCCATGGAAAAATCACTAGGATTGTAATTCTCGAAAAGCACTTCTTTAAATCTCTTGGCAATATACGGTTGGACATCTTTGCCGGCAAAGCTTGGAGCAGGCGAAATTTTCGAACTGCGGGGATAACTAAGAACTATAGTCTTTGAAAGAGCAGTGCCACTGGTCGACCCATCCTTTCGGGGAAGCAGGACATCAACCATAGGGTATAGCTGGGGCTTCGGCTGATGCAGTGGTCGCAACAGTAGCAACCATGGCAGAGGCAGTAGAAGCCGAGGCAGTCGTGCTCGATATAACGTCATTCGACAGAGTAGAATCAGCCATGGCAGAAACAGTAGAAGCTGAGGCAGTCGTGCCCGATGTAAGGTCACTTGGCACAGTGGCAGCAGCCTTCTCGGAAACAGCAGCACCAGATGGCATATTAACAGCCTCCAAATATGGTAACTTATCGGAGAGTTGCACCCCCATCCTTCCTCCTAATGGCTGCGTAACTACTTTGTGCTAAGTTGATAAAGCCGCCTTTGTAGGCTTCTTGTACACAACATTCTTGCGAGGCTTCGCGACCTCTTTCCTCTCCTCTTCAAACTCAAAAACCATTGCATCATCATCCAAACTTAAAGCTTTCACAGATACAGCATTACCCTGTAGGAGAAGATCCGTCTTTCTCAGGGAACAAATAGAGGCAAGTATTCATACTCCAAAACAAAAACACATCTCAGGGTAGTTAGTATTTGTTACCTGATCCATAGTATCCTCTCCTGCACGGGGACGCTTCAAGTTTTTTGAAACATCTCCAGAAACGCCTTTCCCCTTTCCCAAAACTCGTCGAGACAGCTCTTTCTCCTCGTCAGAGAAATGAATAGTAAACAGGTGCTGAATCGGGAACTGGTGGCCTACTTCGAACTGCGTCTGAGGAAAAAAGAGACCTGCATCCTTCCAGCCTCGTAGAAGGGGGCCAGCTAGCAATACAGGCTCCGAGTACCAATCCTCATCATCGAGTAATCTAGAGACCCTGGAATTATGTTTGCCCTCCCCTTCACGGTTTTGAAGCAAACACCCCAAGAAGCTGCCTCGTTATCTAATGTTAGAAACGACTCGTAATGATGGAAGAATTTTTTGGCGGTAAAATAGAACTTCGCCGTGGAACCAGCCTCAAAATTATCTTCGGAGCGGGCAATCCATTCATTGATTTGATGAATCGAACTACAAGTAAGTTGCATTATCCCACGAGGACTAGGTAAGGAACAGAGGATCTCAAGGAATAAAGGATTGGATGGCCGATAGAAAGGAGGAATCAACCCAGCAGAAATCTGATGGAATGTAATTAAAAGCTTATCCTCACTACACTTAAAGTCTTCGACCAGTTCTGGAGTCAGCCGGCCATCGGGAGCATCAACGACCTTTATCACGAAAGAATCGGATTTAAAGCCCAAATTCTTCATCATTGAGATAATTAATAACATCGACTTTAGAAGGAGAAGCCATAAAAAGAAGCAAGAAGGAGGAAAGAAAGACCCGCCGACACTGGAAGTTGCAGTGGTCAGAGTGATTAAAGAACGGAAAGTTGATAGAAGAAAGAAAAGAGTTGTCTTTAAAGAATAATAGGCAGAACCAAACAAAGGGTACTACCAGAAATCACCTAAGAAGCGCTCGATCATAAGATAAAAAGTTCAGGGTTTCAGGAGAAGCAAAACGCCGGAGCTAAGGAAGAAGAGTACGAAAAGGATAAAGTTTTTTAGAGGGAGAAAATAAAACTTAAATAGTAGAGGGAAACCGGCGCTACCAGTTGGAAGGTCAAAAGGTAGCTAAAATATCGGGAACATGCAGAACGTGTCATGAAACGTCACACCTGGCAGCTAGTGGGGGAGGTGGCGAGAAGAGGACGACGAAGAAGAAATTTCCTTCCCAAGCATCTTCGATACAAGGAAAGGAAAAAGGCAAACTGTAGAGGGTAAAATGCCCTTAGAACACATATCAACATCTCCATAAAGGAAATCCACGAGAGGCGATGCCCGAAGCACTCAGGAACTCAAGTGAAGTGACCCGAACCAAAGAGAGGTGGCGAAGGCATATAATGATCGTGATACTGAAGAATTTGGGAAAAGACAGTCCAAGCTCGAAGGAGAATCCACAAACGACAAAGATCCTCGGGATGGCATCCCGAAGGCACCGACTTACTCGACAGAGTCTGACATCTCCACGATTGAGTAGTTTGTCTTATTAGCTGTAATCCACTTTCTACTCGGCCTATATAAGGCGAGCTCGAGGTTCATTGTAAGGGTTGGATTTTTGGTGTAACCTTAAGGTGTGTGAGAGAGATTAAGTTAGTATCTCCTCAGGCCTCTAAGCATCATTTCCATGTACTGATATCCAGAGAAATACAAGTTCTAGTTATGTTTTATTTGTTATTATGTTATCTTCAATGTCAGTCAGTCTCGATATCGTTTCTTGTCTTCGTAGTAATCACATCGATATCATCTTGTGCAATTAATACTGTACTTCAGACTTATAGATCTAATGGTTGTCGAGTATGAAGTATCCATGCATATTTTATACTCACACAGTTGTTTCTGGAGAGTATGAACCATACACTATGGTAGATGCTTCCAGTGAGATGCTTCAACAAAGATGTAACGATTATCACAACCTCTTCTGTAGATTTCAGCAGATGCACCCCGATGAACCCGATGAGATGACGAAATGGAGAACCGGCTCATTCTTGAGCATGGACCAACTTCGAACTCTAGGAGGACCTCCCGCACGCGAACCTTCCGCTGCTGCCCCAAATCCTCCCCATCCATCACAATCATAACACGCTTAGTGGAAGTAGTAGAAGAAGTTCGGGCACAGGCACCCCGAATAGAACTCTCCCTAGTGGAGGAGACACCGGAACTAGCAGAGGCAGAGGATACTTGATAGGCGTACAAAACACCTCTCTAGCATCAATAGATTATGCTTTCTTCGCAAGTTTTCGGGTGAATTTATAAACTATTAGTTTTTTATTTTATTTTATGGGAATAATGGAGCTGAATCAAGAAAAGAAAATGAAATCGTCCAGTTGGCTAAAAAGGGGCAAAATAGTCAATTCCTGGGATACATATATCGACATCCATGTGTAGGCACTAAGGGACGCCCGTATTGATAAGGGGCCACCAGCTAGAGGCACCACTACAGGCAACCCGGAAGTATTAAGGGGCAGTTCAGATAAAGGAAAAAAAAATAAGGAAAAGAAGAAATTAAGAAAGTGGGGACTTTCGAACTCGAGACCCATAGCTTGGGTACTGAGCTGCAAACCACTGGACTATGTTCAGTCGTGTGATAATGTTGAACCTAACTGCTTCTTAACCGAGTAGAGAAGCTGAAATTTGAATTTAAAAGTAACAGAGAACTGACGACTAGTCTTTTCTCTTATATTTCTGTCACGACCAGTCCTCCGGGGTGGCTATGGGACAATGGTATCCAGGCTTTGATGGGTTTTTAGGCAAGGATTTGGACAGGTCATGAAGTCAAGCAGGACTAGGAGTGTTTGGTCGAGTTTGGTTAGGTGTTTGAGGTTGGTTTGTGACCGGTAAAACAGTAACAAAAAGTTGTTGCTGCCATTGATTGATTTGATGATGGATGGACGAGATATTGCGGATATGGGAGATTAAGATTGTTTACAAACTTGGGTCGGTGACGGATTAGAATTCTTGCGCAAGAATTTAGAGAATTTTGGATTCTCGTTTGGCTTTTTGGCTAAAAACAAGCAGGAAAATAGCAGCAAGTACCCCTCTTGCCAGTGATTTTATGGATGAATGGATGGAGATTAAGACGTAATTCTTGTTTGTGCACGATAAGGAAAGTGTCATGTGTTACCTATTCGAATTTCAGGGTTGGAGAAGCTATATAAAGAGGCGTAACTATAAGCCAAAAGGACAGGGAGACCACCGTTTTTCTGCACACCAAATGTTCGATAAAAGTCCTGTGAGTCTGTTTCCTAGGGTTTCCCCTAAGGGGGGAAACCATTCCTTTATTCTTCTTTCTTTTCTTTTTGTAATCATGAGTAGTTGATTATTATATTGGTTGGGGATGTAATCAGAAGTTCTGCACAAGTAATTCAATCTGGCTGGTTGGTTTCTATTGTTCATGATATCTTTTATCGTTTATGTTCTACCGCACATAAATAATTGCATGATTGATGTATTTCAATATGATTGGATGCTTGTTTGTTTGAGTTGCAAATAAAGTAAATTCATGTTCATATCTAAAGCTAAATTAGGGTTTTCAATACAAGTTTGCAAATCTTGATTACAAGTAGCACTGTGTGGTTATTGCTTGTAGTGATGCATCCTAGTAATCACATGTAGAAGCTTGACCTGTGTTAAATAGTTTACTCGTAGTACTTCTGTTGCACAAATTAGCCTAATTCATAGAACTTAAAGCTCATCGGGGATTAAATTAACTTGATCACATGTATTAAGTTGTTCTCTGGGTAGTATTCACATATTCATCGTTATGGTATGTGATGACATAAGGAATTTACCGGAGTATACTCGCGATGAGGTACTCTAGGGCTATTGGTATAGGAAGGATTGAACGTTGAATCTGATCGACTGAAGAACTTGTATGGTGACGGAAGATGAAACCCCTGATCAGTAATATCTCTCTCTATTTCTTTCTTTTATTTTTCTTTATCAACTCAACCCCCTATGGTTACATAAGAAGTGAAGAACAAGTAATAGTTGACATTTCTTTTCTCAACCCATTTCTTTACAGTCTTAGGGGAGGCTGGCCTTTTAACAGAAGCAATAGTTGTAGGTCGAGATCCAAGATCACGAGGAGGTCTCATATGAGACCCTATTTAGTAATTCGCCCCGAATACGTACCAATCGGCCGTATAACTCAAACCCCGAACCTAGTTCGCGTGTTATATGGATTAATTCGCGTATTGTGCGGAATCACGAATTATTAGCCCACACAATTCGGACGCTATATCAGCCCCATTTATACTAATTCAACCCTAACGTTATAACATAAGCTATGGTATAAATATGCTGATAGTGGGGTTCGAACCCAGATCCTATGTGTGTGTATACACTTCCTAAACCATTGAACCAGAATTTATTTGGTGATATCTTTACATATATTTTCTATATACAACATTTAAATCATTAATCATCACAAGACCCTATGTAATTTTATTAAAACAATATTTTATTATACCGAATTTTGCGTACCGAACTTGCATTTCTAAATCGAATTATACACGTACGTATGCCATTCCGAACTATTGCCGAATAACGAATCGTTGACCGGATTCGAACTGTCTGAATTTGTATAATATTCGTACGTATATCGTTCTGAACTTGTATCCGTATTCCTAATTGCTAACTAGGTATTGTAGAACTTCTTTGGAGAAGTTCTACAATTATTCACTTTTTCACTCTCAGAGAAAGCTTCTTTTGAAGTAGACAAACTGTCTAATCTGTTCGTGAGTATAAGGTTATCTTCTTTCAACTGTTGAATTTCAATGTTATGAAGATACATTATACTAGAAAGAGAGTGTCTTTCAAAGTTCTGAATACGAGACTCAAGATTTGACAATTCAAGCACGAATTGTTCCCTGTCTGCTTTATGTTCAAGCCGTTCTTTTTCAAGATCTTTTTGAAGCAGAGTGAGTTTTTCTGTCAAGAGACAGATTTGCTTATCTTGATGGATATCATCATGTTGAGCACTTAACGATAAGCAAGATGAATGCATACATAGATCCTTATGCAATGGAGAGAGCCCCAAGCGTTCCTCTTCTGGACAGTCGAGACCTGCATTGAAAGCTTTCAGTTTATCACATAAGTCTTTGTTAGGGCAATCAGGACAGACATGTCCATAACCTAGACATTTGAAGCACTGTGGTAGATCTTCTGTATTTTCCCAATTCAGTTTTTTGTTGGGAGAAGAAAAAGTTCGTGGGTTCTTTTTCTTTTTCAACAATTGAGAGACGAGAGAAAGAAATTTCCGATCCTCATCATCAAATACATAATCAGGATTTTTATCAAGAGGTGTCTCAGGGGTCTGAGCTTTTAGGGATATGACTTTACTTTGATGCTCGTAATCAAAGATTTTTAGTTTAGAAACCAAATCACCTCATGATATGTCATATCCATGTTTTTCTTGGATGGCATGTTTTTTTGAATCATATATGGGAGGAAGTGACCTTAGATTTTTTCGCACAATATATCTTTCTTCGATAGTTTTCCCTAGTGATAGAGAGGCGTTCACGATTTCAGAGAGCTTGTGTTCAAATTCTGTGAAGGTGTTTTCATCAGACATTCGGAAATTTTCCCAATTAGGCATGAAATTTTGAAGTCTTGCTTCTTTCTCCGCAGTATTACCTTCATATACTGTTTTCAAAATATCCCAAGCATCTTTGGAAAATTCACATGTTTCCACATGATGATGCAGATCGGGAGTTATGGCGTGAATGATGGCGTTAAGCGCATCAGCTTCTAGTTTTGCTTTGGCTCTGTCGTTTTTATCATACTCGCTTGGTTTCTTATTGCGAGTGAGAGCAGCATTACCTTCTCCTTCAGTAAGAGTAGGTGGTGTGTATCCATCAATCACGTAGACCAACTGTCAAAGTCTCGAGATTGTAGAATGACCGCATAGCAGATTTCCACCATATATAATTTGTGCCATCAAAGACTGGTGGAACATGTACATTCGCAGAATGTGTGTTCATAGTTCACGAAAGCGTCAAACGTAGACAATTACGTCTTTTACAAGGTGTTTGCCGGCTCTGATACCAACTGAAAAAGAGGGGATACCGAGATACACCACCATCTTTTAGTTTTCGTGAACCTAGTTGATTATGGTTGTTTGAACGATCTCACAAATCAATATACAAACAACAACCTGAGTATAGTTCAAAGAACCGAACCCTAACAAGAACGTGGTTCTTGTAGATCTCAATAGAGATGGATTCACTCAAAGGTTATGAATCAACAAACTTGCAATTACTTCAATTATATAGATTAGACAATATAATGCGGAAGGGAAAAGTAATGCAAGACACCCGAATTTTGTTAATGAGGAAACTGCAAACCTAGCAGAAAAACCCCGGGACCTCGTCCAGATATGAACACCCTCAGTATTAACCGAATACAGACGCTAGCCTACTCTCAGACTTTTGACTGGAATGTATCGAGACTGAATTCGCCCTACAAGCAATTCAGCTACCAATGTGCTCCTACATCTCTTGGCTCCCGCAGAAACCTACGTTCTTGATTCCCCTAGCTGACGTCCTTTACATGCCTAGGAGTTGCTCCACTTCCCTTCGTGAAGACTAGCGCTACCCTGCCTCTAACAGGACGCCTAAAAGTATCCAAGTAATTAAACGAGAATACAATTGTGATTTCCTTTAGACTTAAAGTCAAGGTTAATGGAAATCTGATATGTCGAATAGGGCTTATTGATCTAGCCTAAACAACTTTACCTCTTAACGTTTGACGAACTTAGTATTAAACCTAGTTCGTGAATATACATTAAGGAACTTCTATGGTTTACGATTCAAGATCTACCTTATGAAGTTTCTATCAAATCTTGGTCGTGATAAGATTGAAAATATTCAATCGACCCAAGATACAAGATCATGAATTTAACTTTCGACCTTGTTGATGGTGGTTTTTTGGCGAGGAGGTCACAGGAGTAATTTCGCATCAACTTCTGGCGTCCTGGAATAGCTCGAGACGAGGTATGAATTTATTTTATGATAGGGATAAGATATTTTGGTTGTCGTTAGCCATACTATGATATCTCACGACCCTAGCCTAGTAGCATGGTCTATATCCCTATCCTATACGTAAAAATACCTACGCATGCGCATTAGCCTAGCTCATACTCGAGTCAAGCCCTAGGCAATTCACGCCACCAACACTTGGGTATCCACGGCCATCCACTTGGCCCAAACTTGGATACCCACGCCTATTTCTTGGCCTATAGCCCTGAGCTTAACCCCGCCAACACCTTGGCCACCATCCTCTTGGCCTATAGCCCTGCGCTTAACCCCTCCATTAGCTTGGCCATCCTCTTGGCCTATAGCCCTGAGCTTAACCCCGGCCACACCTTGGCCATCATCCTCTTGGCCTATAGCCCTGAGCTTAACCCCGGCCACACCTTTGCTATCCATCCTCTTGGCCTATAGCCCTGAGCTTAACCCCGGCCACACCTTGGCCATCATCCTCTTGGCCTATAGCCCTGAGCTTAACCCCGGCCACACCTTGGCCATCATCCTCTTGGCCTATAGCCCTG
>JAJJMA010186989.1:0-11676 GCA_023529015.1 Papaver nudicaule | reverse complement strand
TGTTATGTATTCTGCTTCGCATGTGGATAATGACTGTGAGTTTTGTTTCTTGTTGTGCCATGCTACAAGATTTAACCCAACGAAAAAGCATCCACCCGAAGTACTTTTTCTGTCATCTTTGTTACCAGCCCAATCTGCATCAGAATATGCTAAAAGATCGGTGTTGGTGTCAAAGGTATATGTGAGTCCAAAACCCATCGTCTCTTTGGCATAACGTAGAATCCTTTTGAAAACATTGAGATGTGACACTCGGGGGTCAGCTTGATATCTCGCACAACACCCTACACTATATGCAATGTCGGGTCTTGTTGATGTTAGGTACAAAAGGCTTCCAATCATAGATCTGTAAAGTTTTTGATCCACCTTTTCACTTTGCAGATCCTTACTGATCTTGTCAGTAGTTGCCATAGGTGTTGGTTTTGTTGATGCACCAGTCAGACCAAACTTTGAAACCATATTCCTGCAGAGATATGTGATTACCACTTTCGTGTTGCTGAACTTGTATTCCAAGAAAGAATTTTAGTTCCCCTACATTACTCATCTGGAATTCTTCACTCAACGAGTTTTGGAATTCCTTGGTAAATTTCTCCGATGTGGAACCAAATATTATGTCATCAACATAAATTTGGGCAGTCATACAATCCTTACCAAACCATTTTATAAACAGGGTTTTGTCGGCACCTCCCCTAATTAAACCTTTTCCCAGCAAGGAGGCTATTAACCTCTCAAACGAAGCCCTAGGAGCTTGTTTTAATCCATAAAGTGCTTTATTTAGCCGATACACTTTGTTTGGGTTAGTTGGGTCCTCAAAACCTTTTGGTTGAGCAACAAAGACTTTTTCCTTCAAATCACCATTGAGAATGATTTGATGTCCATCTGATAGAGTTTTATTTTCAGATGATATGCATGAGCAAGTAAAAGTATTATGGATTCAAGCCTTGCTACATGAGCAAAAGTCTATTCAAAGTCAATCCCTTCGATTTGAGAAAAACCTTGAGCTACAAGTCTGGCTTTATTTCTTACAACAGTACCAAACTCATCAGACTTGTTCTTGAAGATCCATTTTATACCTACAACATTAATGTTTGGTGGCCGATCAACAAGTGTCCAAACATTTTGTCGTTCAAACTCACTAAGCTCTTCTTGCATAGCATTAATCCATGCAGAATCTTGTAATGCTTCGTCGACATTCCTTGGTTCAACATTAGACAGGTAACAAGCATGATGACAGATATTTTGTGCTTGTTGTCTTGTCATCACTTTTGTTGTGAATGTTTCTCCAATAATGTCATTAGGTACATGACTACGACGGACCCATAGAGGTTTTTCAGGAGCAGTTAGCTCGACTTCTTCCTCTACATTATCGTCTTTGTTGTGGTAATTCTCTGTTTCGATCACAATAGGAACTACACCAGTAATGAGCGGTTCGTGAACCGTTGTCTCATTTTCTACTGTTTCAATCAGAGGTAGTTCAGTTGGGGCTCTATTATTCTGACGAAATCTGATTATGTCATTGTAGATGATGGATTTTAGAGTATGGGTAAAAGTGTAAAACAACATAATGAACTTAGAACAAACCCATAATAAGTAGTAATATTTTGCACCACCCGACAAAACAGGATAACGCATAACATGACCAGGAGAGCAGGAATACTGCAGCGACCCTTGTTGGACGAGGGATGCTCTGGCCAGCACCATCTTATGGTCATAGACCACCCTCTTTATCTTGGTCGTCACACGGCCAAATGCACATTGGGATGGCGATGGCCATCCCTAGGCCTCTAGGCCAAAAGCAACATTGGGATGGCGCTGGCCATCCCTAGGCCTCTAGGCCAAATGCACATTGGGATGGCGCTGGCCATCCCTACGCCTCTAGGCAAACTGCAACATTGGGATGGCGCTGGCCATCCTTAGGCCTCTAGGCCAAATGCACATTGGGATGGCGCTGGCCATACCTAGGCCTCTATGCCAAATGCACATTGGGATGACGCTGGCCATCCCTAGGCCTATAGGCCAAATGCACATTGGGATGGCGCTGGCCATCCCTAGGCCTCTAGGCCAAATGCAACATTGGGATGGCGCTGGCCATCCCTAGGCCTCTAGGCCAAACGCACATTGGGAAGGCGCTGGCCATCCCTAGGCCTCTAGGAAAAATGCAACATTGGGATGGCGGTGGCCATCCCTAGGACTCTAGGCCAAATGCACATTGGGAGGGCGCTGGCCATCCCTAGGCCTCTAGGCCAAATACACATTAGGACGGCCCTGGCCATCCCTAGGCCTCTATGCCAAATGCAACATTGGGACGGCGCTGGCCATCCCTAGGCCACTAGGCCCAATGAAACATTGGGATGGCGCTGGCCATCCCTAGGCCTCTAGGCCAAATGCAACATTGGGATGGCGCTGGCCATCCCTAGGCCTCTAGGCCAAACCTAAGTTACAATGACAGTCTGCGACCTCCCTGAATGCTTGGTCAGAACCTGATTTTGGACTATGTCATGACCTGGCCGCTTGGTCAGATTAAGCTTACAGGCAGGTTCAGCCTATGGCATGCTTGGCCATTTATGGCCAAATCTAATTTCATGATCTATTCTATTTACCTTCCATGGTAACACGACAGAAGTAACATCATGACAATACTACTTTAGCCAAACCCATATTTGGGGTATTTTCCTAAGTATCCATATTCTCCAACACGAAATTCATCTCACACTCTTATTGCTAAAGACCTTACATCCAGCGAAAGCAAGGTCAACGAAGTCAATAGGAATTTACTTGAACGGCGAGTCGTACATATTATTCAACAGAAATGTCAAAACGTGTCACAAATGGGGGAGTTACATTAGGGTTTTGGTCTGGCGGTCTACAACAGTTGTGGCGTGACACCCACTTAAAAAGAGGTTATACTCGCGGGAAATATTGAGGTAACGGGAAGTGGGCATGACTGGCGGTTAAGCTATCTCTACGGGAGTAACTCTATCGTTCCACTATCTCCACTTTACCAATTTCCCCACGATTAAAAAGAGATCAGTGTATTTCTGAACATACTATAAATAAATGATTTCATCTGTTTACAAGGGACACTCATCATAACTTATCTCATTTCAGTTCATCTCGATTCATCTTTCATTTTCGAGCAAAACCTGAGATTCAGATTCAATTGAGAAATCCTGGCGAAACCGGAAGAAAAACCAAGTTTTCCTCGACAACTATCATATTTCTAAGTTATTCAGAAACCATATACAATTACCACCTTTTCAACCAGAAATACCTGGTCTTACTCTTTCTGTGTTTCCCTCCCTAAGACCAACCCAATCTCCTCATCTGTGACCGAAGCAAGTCAGGCATGGCCATTGTCTTGATTTAGGCTAGATTTGTTCGACTTTGATCTCCCGAACTTAAAAGTACTCTTTTGCAGTACATTTTTTTCTATGGTAAAACAATTGGCGACCACAGTGGGAGATCAATATCTCGGTTTCAGAAAAAACTTAATTTTGTTTCAAGATGGTTGAACTTAGGTTAGGATCAGATACCAGAAACGCAAATCTTTCATCTGGAGATATTGCTACTACTAGTGCAACCCCTGTCACTCCAGATACCCCTGCTTCTCCGAGTTCTCGGCACACCTGAAGAACCTGTCATCTCAAGTCTTGCCCCGATGCCCGATGCGAGTCCTCCTGTCAAGCCCAGTCAAGACAAAGGAAAAGGAATCATGGAGGAACTATCTCTAGAAGAGTTAACGAAGAGACAAGATGTCCTTGCTGAACATCAGATGAAGATGGCCGATACTCAAATGGAAGTACTCAATTTTCTCAAGACCCTTTCCTCACAAATTTCATCAGAACATACCAAGAGTATGAAGAAGAATGACAGTACCTCTAGGATCGAAATCTCGGACGACGACGATGGAGCAGCCCCGGCTCGCCCAGAAGACAGACAGGAGAAGGCGCATCCGCCTTATTATGTAACTGTAGACGATCTCGAGAAAATTCTGCAAAATCGTGGGAAGGAGAGGATGTCATCGATTCCTCAACACCAACCCCCATACTCTCTCTAAGTACAAAGGGTTCCCCTGCCACGGGGTTATACATCACCTACCTTCTCGTTGGATAACGGAACCGGAAATGCTCGTGAACATATTTTTCGCTTCTTGGAATCTTTGGGAGAACACGAGTATAATCACGCCTTACGCCTCAGGGAATTTTCCAATTCCCTAACAGATAGGGCTTATACCTGGTACAACAATATTGCACCTGGGAACATAGCCGGTTGGGACGAGATGGTCACCACTTTCTACAGGAAATATTTCTATGTGTCTGAACAAATCACATTGTCAGACCTAGGGCGCATGTTTTAGTGAAACAACGAACACCCGAACGATTACGTAAATAGATTCAGGATACAAGCCCTCGACTGCCACGATCCTATTGTAAATGAGTCACAATGTCATGTACCTGACATATACCTTTCCCTTAAGGGGTGCCTTTAGTATTCTATATTCTTTTCTGTCTGTTAGATGGGTTGTTAATCTAGTTAGGCTTGCTCGATCTCTGCCACCTGTCGGCTCAGGTTTGGCTAGTGAGTCTGTTTTCTGTTTTTGCTATTTATTTGTTGTTGTGTTGGGACTCGGATGTCATTCCTAAATTTTAATCCAAAAACCAGAGAACTTGTTCTTCTACTTGGGGTTCTTAGCTCTTGAGCTTTGAAATTGGGCTTGATTCTTTGAATCAAGAGGTTACTTCATCTGTTTGTTGAATTGTTGTGTGAAGAACACAACATTTGGCATCAGAGCCGTTCTTCCTGTGAAGCCATGGGTGGTTCGACAACTAAAACAATAATAAAACCGATGTTAAAGCCATTGAGGATAAGCTGATGAACCATGATCTTCAGTTTACTAACATGGACGAGAAGATGACGAAGCTTGATACAGATTTAGGAGAACTAAAAACTTCTCTTGAAGACTCCATTACACCTAGGAGTGACAGTGCAAAGTCTAGGATGGATAACATCCAAAAGACCAACACAGAGAACAAGCTAGCTGTGGAAAATGTCAACAAAACACTCATCTGGATGATGTAGAAGATGGGATTGCTTGAGAACGAAGAATCGGGTGGATCTGGAGGTAGCTACACCAACAAGGGAGCACATACATTGGATCTCACTACCAGTGGTCAAGAGATCATTCCCAGGGTACCTAAGATGGATTTTTCCAAGGTTCAGTGGGGATAATCCAAGAGAACGGACCCAAAAGTGCGATCTATACTTCATGTTGAACAAGGTGGATGAAGCTCACAAGGTCAGCATAGCTGTAATCCATCTGGAAGGTAAGGCTAGTAGTTGGTTTCTGAATTTCAAAATGAATAGAGATAGTCTAACTTGGGTTGATTTATCTAACAATATAGGCTTGCGTTTTGAGAATCCTGCTAATGAGAATATTGTTGGGAGGTTCAATAAGCTGGTTCAGACCTCTACAGTAGAGGAGTATTTTGAACAGTTTGAGTATTTGAAGGCTTTACTGCTTACCAAACATAGAACTCTCACTGGAGAGTACTTTATAATGAGTTTCATTGGTGGACTGAAAGAGGAAATACAACAGGCTGTGTTGATGTTTAACCCCACAACCCTCATGTGTGCCTTCTCCCTAGCTAGATCTCAGGAGCTCAGCCTGACTATGCAACAAAAAATTTCAAAAGCCCCTTTAAAACCTTACCCCAACTCATACTCAACACCTAAACCCTTTTCAACTAGCCATTCATACTCATCTCCAAAGCCATCACCAACTAATACTTTTTCTTCAAGACCCCCACCTAATAACACCAAATATACCAATACCCAGCAAAAGCCTGTTCAAAACTCTCCAGTCAGAAAGTTGACCCCTGAGCAATACAGAGAAAAGAATGAGAAGGGAATATGCTTTGATTGTGATGAAGTTTTTAAGCCTGGCCATAACCTACACTGCAAGAAGAGGACACTATATCTTATTGTGTGTGACAGCTCAGGAGAGAGCAACACTGAGCCAGAAGAAGAGGAAGTGCAGGAGGTGGTTAGTGACTCTCCACTTGAGTCTGATATGGAGATATCTCTTAATGCTTTAACTGGAAGTGTGACTAGTGAGACTATAAGGATTCCTTGCTTTTTTAAGAAGAAGGCCATATCAATCCTCATTGATACTGGTAGTACCCATAGTTTTCTGGATTGCGACTTGGCAAAATCATTGGGCTGCAACATCACTCCAACAGCTAATTTTTTAGTCACAGTTGCCAATGGGGAGAAAACAATGAGTTCAGGCATTTGTTCCCTTTAAGTGGACCATGTAGGGTCATGAATTCAGCAGTGAAGTGAGGTTATTACCTTTAGGTGGGTGTGACATGGTTCTTGGAGCTGACTGGCTGAGGAGATTAGGTGATATATTGTTTAACTTGATGAAGCTCAGCATTTCCTTCAAGCATAAAGGGAGGAAGATCACTCTTACAGGGATTAAAAGTGACACACCACTAAAGGAGATGAGTGAAAAGAATATGCAGGACTATGTATCCAAGCATAGTCATGGGATTATTGCTCATCTTTTCTACATCAATACCACCACCTCCCCACCACCACCACCTTCTCCTGACATTTCAGTTATTTTGTCATCTTTTGAGGATGTTTTTACTGAACCCACTCAATTACCTCCTCAAAGAAAACTTGACCACTCAATACCAGTCAAACCCAACTCACAGCCAACAAATCAAAGGCCTTATAAATGCCCTTACATCCAGAAGGGAGTCATTGAGCAATTAGTCAGGGAAATATTACATAATGGTGTCATTCAGCCTAGCCATAGCCCATTTGCTGCTCCAATTCTTTTAGTGAAGAAGAAGGATACCTCTTGGAGATTTTGTGTGGATTATAGGAAGTTGAATGCCATTACAGTTAAAGATAAGTTTCATATACCCATAATTGATGAGCTGCTGGATAAACTGCAAGGAGCAAAATACTTCACTAAGATTGATCTCAGGTCAGGCTACCATCAAATCAGAGTGAAGAAGGATGATATCCATAAAACAACTTTCAGAACTCATGAAGGCCATTATGAGTTCAAGGTGATGCCATTTGGCTTAACTAATGCTCCAAAAACATTTCAAGCCCTTATGAATGATGTTTTTCATGATTACTTGAGGAAATTCATACTGGTTTTCTTTGATGATATATTGGTCTATAGCCCAACATTGGAAGCACATCACACTCACTTGGAAATTACTCTTTCTTTGCTGAGACAACACCAACTTTATGCCAAGCTTTCCAAGTGATATTTTGCTCAACAGGAACTTGAGTATTTAGGCCATATCATTACTGCTGCTGGTGTAGTAGCTGATCCAGCTAAAGCATCTATGGTTGAGTGGCCAACTCCAACCAATGTAAAGGATCTAAGAGGATTTCTGGGCTTAACTGGTTACTATAGGAAGTTTGTGCAGAATTATGGTAACATCAGCAAACCTCTCACTGAGTTACTCAAGAAAAACTCATTCCAGTGGAGTGTTGCAGCTGAACTAGCTTTCCAGAAGCTGAAACAAGCCATGTCAACTACACCAGTTTTGGCTCTACCTGATTTTTCTCAACCCTTTACACTGGAGACTGATGCTTGTGATTCAGGGATTGGAGCTATCTTTATGCAGAATAGCAGACCAATTGCTTACTTCAGTAAAGCTTTGGGACCCAAAGCATTGGCCATGTCCACTTATGAGAAGGAACTCTTTGCCATTGTCTCTGCAGTTACTAAATGGAGGCATTACTTATTGGGTCACCATTTTGTTATTAAGACAGATCATCATAGTATCAAATTCTTCTTAGAGCAGAAGATGACAACTGTGTTGCAGCAAAAGTGGTTGATCAAATTATTGGGGTATGACTATGAAATCCAATACAAAAGGGAGTTGCAAATAAGTTTGCAGATGCTCTGTCTAGAAGGCCATTACAATAAACTTCACTCCATGCTCTGTCTATCTCAAAGCCAAATTGGGTGCAGGATATCCTTCTCAGTTATGTGGATGATGATAAGGCTCAGCATTTGATTGCTCAGCTTCTTGTGAAGCCAGATTCCTTGGAGCATTACACTTACAAAGAGGAAATCCTAAGGTACAAAAACAGATTGTATGTTGGCTGACACAAGGAGGTGAGGGCCAACATTCTCTCTTCTATTCATTCTTCAGCTGTTGGTGGTCACTCTGGCATTCAAGCTACATACAACAGAGCTAAGGCTCATTTCTTTTGGCCTGGTATGAAGAAAGAAATTTTACAACTGGTTACCACTTGTGATGTGTGTCAGAGAAACAAAGGTGAGCATACTTATCCTGGTGGACTTTTGGTTCCTCTACCTATTCCACAACAAGCTTGGCAGCATATCAGTATGGAATTCATTGAAGGGCTACCCAACAGTCAAAAGAAGGCAATAATCTTGGTGGTGGTAGCCAGATTCACCAAATATGCTCATTTCATTGCTCTGCAACACCCTTATACAGCTGCTGGTGTAGCCAAACTGTTTCTCAACAACATTTTCAAGCTACATGGATTGCCTGAATCCATTGTTTCTGACAGAGATAAAGTTTTCACAAGTAACTTTTGGCAGGACTTATTCAGAATTCTGGGAACAAACTTAAGCAGGAGTACTGCCTATCATCCCTAATCTGATGGTCAGACAGAAAGAGTGAATGCATGCCTTGAAAGCTATCTTAGATGCATGACTGGGCATCAACCTAAGAAGTTGAGCAACTGGCTAGCTCTGGCAGAATGGTGGTACAACTCAAGTTTTCACTCAAGCATCAAAATGTCCCCATTCAAGGCATTGTATAGGTATGAAGCCCCTCATTTAGCTTTTCCCTCTACTGCTATTACTTCTGTGGCTTCAGTGGAGGAATACCTGAAACAGAGAGATGGAATGCTCAGTATTCTGAAAGAATATCTCACTCAAGCTCAAGCTAGGATGAAATTTTTCGTTGATAAGAAAAGATCAGACAGAATCTTTGAGGTGGGTGACCTTGTTTATCTAAAGCTGCAGCCTTACAGACAGAATTCAGTAGCTTTGAGAAAGAATGTCAAGCTGGCAGCTAAGTATTATGGGCCATTTCAAATCTTTCAGAGAGTGGGAACTCAAGCATACAAATTAGCTCTACCTGAATCTTCTAGGATACACCCTGTATTCCATGTTTCTCAGCTAAAGCAGCATATTGGCTCTGCACACACCCCATTTCCAACACTGCCACTTACTGATCATGAAGGGCAAATAGAAGTGAAGCCAGTACAGATACTAGAGGCTAGATACATCACCAGAAAAGGAGTGCAAGATACCCCATTTTACACACCTTCTTATACATTGGTGCAACTCATCTGCAGAAGATGCAACTTGGGAGGATGTTGTTCACATCTCTGCTCACTTCCCAGATTTCTATCCTTGAGGACAAGGATAATTTGAAGGGGAGAGCAATGTCATGTACCTGACATATACCTTTCCCTTAAGGGGTGCCTTTAGTATTCTATATTCTCTTTTGTCCGTTAGATGGGTTGTTAATCTAATTATGCTTGCTCGATCTCTGCCACTTGTCGGCCCAGGTTTGGCTAGTAAGTCTGTTTTCTGTTTTTGCTATTTATTTGTTGTTCTGTTGGGACTTGGATGTCATTCCTAAATTTTAATCCAAAAACCTTCTACTTGGGGTTTTTAGCTCTTGAGCTTTGAAATTGGGCTTGATTCTTTGAATCAAGAGGTTACTTCATCTGTTTGTTGAATTGTTGTGTGAAGAACACAACACACAATTGGTGGAACTCTGCATCAATGGAATGATACCAGTTTATCGTGCTTTGTTGGTGAATCTGCGTTTCCAAACTTTCTCCGAATTACACGAAGCAGCCAAGAGGTCAGCTACGACTGCACCAGCCTTACTGGAGAGAAGCCTTCCAGCATCCAGAGAACCTAAACAAATTCGATCTAAAAAAGCCTAAACAAACTCAAATCTAGAGAAAACCTTCAAGAGAAGACTTTGACATCCCAGTCTCCACATAGTCTTTATGAGCTTCAACGGCTTTCTTCTTCATCTCCAATGTCTGCTCCAAGTCCTGTATTTCCTTCTTCTTCAACTCTAACTCTGCTAACAAATCACGAACTTCTTTTTCACTCTGAGCTATCTTTTCCTGGATGTCACCCTATGAAGAGTTGAAACGAGCACGAATATAGTCCAAACACTCACATACCGAAGACACACGTAGTTTGGTGTCCTCTTTGGTAGCAAGGACAGAAGCATACCATTTATCAAGTAAAATGTTTGTGATGGCTTGGGCATAAGTTTTAGACATATCACTTAATGTATCTAGCAAATCCGACACAACATTCTCCTGCGAAGGAACGCGAAGCACCGTCTCAGCATCATCAGCAAAATGGCTATACTTGTTCCAAATGTCTTATAGAGATCCTCGTGACGAGGGGTAACGTTAAAGCCACCAACAGACACAAAGCCCCTGGGAGACCAGCAGGACGAGTAAACTTGACGCCAGCATCTGGATATTTCTTCACTTCCTCAATAACACTGTTATCCAAAAATAGTATTACTAAGTGTAGCATCAGCGCGGGAATCATCTACATCCTGAACTAGAGGCATATCAACGTCGGGAGGCGAAACATCATTCGTGTCAGCGTCGGACATTACCTGTAAATCAAAACCAATGGATCTGAAATAATCAAGAGGACTAACTCTTCGAATGGCGCGATATACACACTTCTGGAAAAACAAACTCACCTGATCGGCCTCGTTGTCTGAGACACTTGCAAGGACTGTGCCACCATTACTCTGCTCATAAGACGAATCATTTCTGTCTGTTTCATCTATTGAAACACCCGAATTATCCTCTGCGATCTCATCATTGTCTTGGGTTGTTGTCTCCAACGCCAGCCTCATCCTCCGAAAAACATTTGGTTTCCCGGGAGAAACAAGAAAGGGACTCACTATGGGAACGACTCCTTGCGGATGAAACCCAAAAGCAATCAGTGGAAGTGGCATGCTTCAGATGGAAAGTTATCACATAAAAAGGTATAAAGTGCAAACCTTGGGAGAAGAAAACTTAATCTTCATCACGTTCTCCCCTGGGGACTTAGCTTGTGGGGAAATCACCCGGGAGGAAGAATCAGCGGGGAATAAAGGCTTCTTGGTACAAAATTCATCAACATCATACACCTACAAAAGAATTCCAAGTTCATCATATGCATGAAGTTCGACGAAAAGGACACATGAAAGAAAGAGTCTACCCTACTTACCCTCTTGCGTTTGGGATATGGACCACCGGGCTTTCTCAGTGGTGGAAGGATATTGTACGCAAAAATGGTTATCTGATTAGTCTGCGTATCCCAAAACATAGAATATTGCTCGGTAACTCCAGGATTTAGGTTGGGACGAGGAAATATCCATTCCCTACCCGGTTTATGAATCACATTGTCCAAAACCATCTTCAAATCATCAACAGCAGGCTCGATGGCACGAAGGAAAGGAAGGCACTGGTCGAATCCCATGTGTCTTGCTGCTCTATCAATATTATATGGCACTACTGCATAATCACCACTCTTAAGGGAGAGAATGTGCCCAGGTGTACTACTAAGCATGAAAGAAACTTCTTCCAGTGAACGAGGGGCACCTGAACGAATAACGTCTCCAGCGCTGC
>JAJJMA010186970.1:0-22050 GCA_023529015.1 Papaver nudicaule | reverse complement strand
AGACAATGTTTTTGCCTTAGACCATGTTGTCTTAGGTTGTGTGTTTTTCAACACTTTGTCCTTTAGAGGCTCAACAACTTTGTAAAGTCTTACCAAAAAAGATTTCCTTTCATCATGAAGAAGATTCCATGTTTGTTGAAGGACTCAGTGGCCACTAAGTCAGACAAGGTCATAACTGTACTACCTTGACCATGATGACGAAATTTTCTCTAAGGTGAATTTTGAGGGTTCATTCATTCTGGGATGTTTCGTGAGGGGAGCCATCCCTCAGCCTGCATCTCCAAAATGGCATCCTAAAGTGCTATTAGGGCATCCGAGTCATATGGGTAAGAGATCTGTCCATAGACTAAGGCAATGGGCAGCATTAGGGGGAGTGCGCACCTCCCTCGTGCCTGAAATACCCTTTCGGGGTCCGTGCCCCTGCATGTGCAGGGACGAATGACTATTCGTTAGATCTGGGCATGGGTAGTATGGCTAATACTTCAAAAATTCAAGGTAAGAGACGTCTTGTAATTTTCTGAGGGTATCGAAAATATAGAAGGAAAGAGACTCTTCGAATTTTCTGAGAGTTTCGAAAATGTAGAAGGAAAGAGACTCTTCAAATTTTCTGAGAACATAGACATAATAATAACAAAAGATTTTATTAATATTCCAGAGGTTGTACATGATCATATTCAAAAGTACTTAACACTATTTCGTACATAATATTACAAAGCTCTGAGAGACATTTCCCTGTACGGGCCTTGAGACTTCTTGAAGGATTCTGAATCCTGTCACGCCTTTTCGAAAGTAGGTTCTATAGTTGTAGTTCCTAGATAACTTTCGATGATAGTTCTCCATCTTCTGGAGTGCTGCTTCTCTCATTTCCTATGGATTGTCTATCCTAGACAGTATCTCATTGGTGGTGAGATTTTTTTCCCAGGCTTCCGTCTTGGTTGCTGGTTTCATGGCCTCAGTGGGTATGATAGCCTCCGTTCCATATGCAAGAAGGAAAGGAGACTCCTTTGAGACTGGATTTTTAGTTGTTCTGCACTTCCATAGGACGTTCAATAATTGCTCACACCACCTTTCTTCGTATTCTTCCAGAGCATCCTTAAGCATATTTGCGATAGTTAAGTTTCTGAGCTCTGGTGTCGAATCTTCCTGTTGTGGAATTGGTGTGGCTTTACTTCTCCTTATGTGAAAGGCATTGCACAGGTGGTTCATTTTCGGGCCACTGAATTGCTTCTCATCGTCTGAGACGATGGCTGCTGGTATCCCAAAGCGACAGATGATTTGCTCAAATACAAAATCGTGTATGTCCTTATCTCGGATGTTGGCTAAAGCTCTCGCCTCCACCCACTTGGTGAAGTAGTCAGTGGCTACTATCAAGTATTTCCTGCCTTCTGTCCCTCGTTCTAGGGGTCCTACTACATCTATACCCCATTTGGCAAATGGCCATGGGCTTAGAATAGAGGTTACTTCAGAGGCTTGAAAATTTCTTTTGTACTTACGACAATCTTTGCATTGGGCAGCTATTTCTTTAGCATCCAGATTCATGTAAGGCCAGTAATACCCTGAGGTCTTAGCCTTGGATGCTAAGGATGTCCCTCCGAGGTGATTCCCTGCTCCTCCATGATGGATGGCTTCCAGAATTTCTATTCCTTGCCTTCTGGTGAGGCATTTTAGGAGAGGTCCCAGAAAAGATTGTTTGTATAGCTTCCCGTCTCGGAGACAGTAATTCTTGGCTCGTGATATTATCTTGTGAGCGTATTTTGACTCTGCTGGGAGAGTTTTCTTCTCTAGGTATTGGTGAATAGGTATTCTCCAATCCTCTTCTGGGGGTCCATCGTCAGAGGACTGTTCTTCTCCCATCTCAGTAGCGAATACCTTCACTTCTGGCTCTGGGGCATCTGGTTCCTTCAGAGGTACTGAGGGTAGCAGAACCCTGTCTACTCTGATGCTAGCAATCTTAGGGTCATTCAACATTGATGCAATGTATGCCAGAGCATCCGCATGTCGATTGTTGTTCCTAGAGATGTGTCTGAGCACGAGACCATGTATCTTGTTTATGTATTCCTAAGCTTTTTTGTGGTAAGCTTGTAGGCATGGGTCCAGAGTTTGGTATCTTCCCTCCATCTGCCTTACCACCAGCTGCGAATCACTCGTTATCCTTACGTCTCTGAGCTCCATTTCACAAATCAACCCCAGAGCGTGTATGACTGCCTCATATTCTGTTATGTTGTTTGTGGTGGGAAACTCGAGTCTCAGGCTGTGTACAATTCTTCTTCCAGTAGGAGTTGTAAATACCATTCCAATGCCTGCCCCATCAGCGTTCTTGGACCCGTCAACAAAGACTTCCCACCTGGTAGGATTTTCCGCCCTCAGAAGCTCTGGGGGGTCTTCCAGTTCATCCTCAAAACCAGGTATGTCTTCGAGTTCCTCCTCTTCTGCTAGAGGGAAGTCTGCTAAGAAGTCAGCGATAGCTTGGGCTTTGATGGCAGTCTGAGGTTGGTATTGTACTCCAAACTGTTTGATCTGAGCTCCCCACTTTGAGATCCTACCAGCCCTTTCAGAGTTTCTGAGTACTGAATCGATGGGCAGTTTGGTAATCACAGTTATGGGGTGAGCGTGGAAGTATGTTCTCAATCTCTGAGAAGCAAATACCAACGCCAGAATTATCTGCTCAATCTTAGAGTAATTCTTTTCGGCAGGCCCCTGAGTTCTACTGATGAAGTAGATAGGCCTTTCCTCACCTTCCACGATGCGTAAGAGTACTGCACTGATAGAGTAGGTGGTGGCTGCCAGATAAACATACAAGGGTTCATCCGGTTCAGGCTTTTGTAGAATAGGCATTGTTGCCAAATACTTTTTGACGTTGTAGAACGCCTCCTCGCATTCCTTACTCTAGACCATCTTCTGGCCCTTCTTCAGAATGTTGAAAAAATGCTTGAGTTTGTCGGAGGATCTTGCAATGAATCTCCCCAATGCAGCCAATCTTCCATTCAACCTTTGGACATACTTCCGATTTACCGGTGAGGGCATTTCCATGATAGCTCTGACTTTCTCAGGGTCTACCTGTATACCATCCTTCGTGACCATGTAACCTAGGAACTTCTTAGAGGTGACCCCAAATGCACATTTGAGTGGGTTGATTTTCAAGCGAAATTTCCTCATTTGAGTGAAAATCTCTTCCAGATCTCTGACATGATGTCTGGACTGTTTGCTTTTGACAAGCATGTCGTCCACATATACCTCCAGAGTTTTGTGAATCCAAGGCAAGAACATCTTGGACATTAGTCTCTGATAGGTTGCCCCTGCATTTTTGAGTCCGAATGGCATCTTTGTGTAACAGTACAGCCCATTGGGAGTGAAAAATGCAGTATGCTCTTCATCTTCTTGCGCCAGAGGGATTTGGTTATAGCCAGAATAACCATCCATAAATGATAACAGTTCATTCCCAGAGGTAGCATCAACTAGTTGATCTATGCTCGGGAGTGGGAAGCTGTCCTTGGGGAATGCCTTATTTAGATCACTAAAGTCGATGCATATCCGTACCCCAGCGTTGTTTTTCTTCGGGACAAGTACCAATTGGAGATCCATAGTGGGTACTGTACCTCCCGAATGATTCCTGCCTTTTCCATCTTCTGAAGCTCCTTTTGGACTGCTTCTTGATATACTGGGGCTATCTTTCGAATTTTCTGTCTCACAGGTTTGACACCTGGATAGATTCGGAGATGATGATGGCTTATGTCTGTTGGGATTCCCAGATGTTTGAGGCATAATTCGGGGTCGATTCCCTGCATATCCTCCATCTTCCATGCAAATACGTCGACATATCTCATCAATATCTCTACGAGTTCTTATTCAAGGTCAGGATCTAGGAGCGTCCCAATTTTGACCATTTTTGGTGTGTCTGGGCCTCCTATATTCACTTCCTTTGTCGGCTCAGACGTGTAGAATACAGGCTTTTGGGGGCCTAACTCAGTCTGAGCCTTTGATTGCTATAACTTTCCAGAGGCATCAGTCATCTGGGTATCTTCAGAGACCTGGTGGACAGTATTTTCTTTGAGTTTTTGGACCATTGATTCTAGGCAAGCTAGTCTAATGGCCTCCTCCTCTTCTCTGTCCCCAATTCCCTTGTTTTTGTTGATTGTTTGACGCATTACCCTCGCAGAGGTGGAACATTCGATGAACTCATCGATTTCCTTCTGGCATTCCTGCTCCAGAATCCCCTTCTTGGTGTTTCTGGGAGTGTTAACCTTTTCCACACAGTTTCTTACATCTACTTCTGAGCAGTATCTAGCTTCTCTGGGGTCTCCCATAATTTCAGCTATTCCCTCTGGGGTGGGAAATCGTAGTCGTTGATGGTAAGTGGAAGCAACTCCCTTAATACCATGAATCCACCATCTGCCCATGATGGCAGAGTAGGGTGAAACAACGTCAACTACACATAAAGTCGTAGAGGTAATGATTTTTCCAGCGTGTACTTCCAGAGTTATTTCTCCTTTGGGCTTAATGGAAGATCCATTGAATCCGTATACCATGTAGGTTGAGGGGATTAGGCACTCATCCTTCAGATCCATCTTCACGAATGTGCTGTAGAACATGATTTCCACGGAGCTTCCTCCATCCACCAGAATCTTTGGGATGCCCCACTGTCCGATCATCATGGTCACTACCAGAGGATCGTTGTGAGTCTTCCCATTCTGGGGTACCTCAGAAGCTGAAAATGAAACTTGTCTTTTCATCCATTCCTCCATGGGGAGTTCTAGAGTCATACTGAATATTTCTTCCCCATTTGCATTTCTCTTATGGATTCTCTCCAAAGAATGTTGCCCCAGAGATGATTCTGATGGCATTTCTACAGAATGGGTAATAGTGTTGCAGTTGAGATGTTGTGCCTCTCTGGGCATCTCAACCCTGAATATCTTTTCCACCGCCTTCTGGGCACTCCCAGAATCTTTGGCGATGTACTTTTTGAGTTTTCCACTGCTTACTAATTTCTCCAGCTCTCTCCTTAAATGCCTGCATTTATCGAGAGAGTGGCCATTCCATTCATGCAGCTCACAGTAATCTTTACCGTTCTTGCAATAGTCAGGTTGAACACCTTTTCCAATTGGATCCTCAAGGGGGGGCTTGCCCTTGATTTCCTTGTAAATGGTGGACCTCGGAACGTTGAATCTAGTGTAAGTGGCATCGTCAAAATCCTGCTTTTTGTTGTCCTTAGCTGATCCTTTGCCTCTGAATTCTCTGGACTTGTTTTTCTTGATCTAAGAAGCGGGTACCGCTGCAGGAGGTTGAGAATGAGTGACGTGGGGCTGTGGTTCTACCACGTTTGCTCCTCTACTCATATTCCCAGAGAGCAACTTGTCGTAAGTGCCATCCTGCATCTCTTCTAGCGCTATGAATTCTTCTTGTATCCTTCTGAGATCTCCCAGATTGTCTGGAGTTTAATTCCATAGCTTGACGAAGAGAGGGTCAGCCTTGTTTAGAGAATTCTTGAAACCAATGATAGCATAGGCTGCTGGGACCTTCCCTATCTCAGCGCATAGTTTCCTCCACCGGTCAACTAGGCTTCTGAGGGATTCTCCCCTTCCTCTTTTGAGGACGAATAGTCGCTCAATTCCGGGTTTGACCTTGCTGTTATGCATGTAGTTTTCTAAGAATACCTCTTGGAGATGTGCGTACGACTTGATTTTTCCTTTTTCTAAGGAGTTAAACCAGGTCAAAGCTTCCTCTTTGAGGCTCCCAGGAAAGAATTTACACATAACACCTTGTCGAGTTTACCATGGCATTAGAGCCATTTCATAATCCTTTATGTGTTGGATAGCATCACCCGTACCATCAAACTTGTTCTGGAAGTTTAATGTACATCGTTTGGGTATCGGGAGAGCATTGATCTCTGAGGTGAATGGTGAGCGCTTAGCATCTTCCATTACCTCTGCCAATCGTTTACCCTCCCTTATGATGAGCTTTGGTTTGTCCTCAATACTTGCCGCCATGGCTTTTCTGAGATTAACCTCTTCTTCTAGCCTCCGAATTTTCCTTTCTCGGGCCGCCAGAATGTCTTGCAGAGATGGCTCTCCATAGCCTTCCTCAGAACCATCGTCCGAGGTGTCGTCCGAAATCACCTCAGTGACTCGATCATCTCTGGGTCTCTTATACTTTAAGTTCCTCCTATCTTCTTCCTCCTCGTCTGAGGAATTAGATGAGTCACTGTCAGTAATCACGACCTTCTCTTGTCTTAGCTTCTTGTTAGCCTCAGAGAGCTTAAGGATCTTTCTCCTCATAGTTCTGATCTTGTTCCTTTTTGCTCTCCTAGTGTCCTCTGGGGTGGATTCTGGGTCTCTGGCCACAGACTTACCCCTCTCGGCACGAGTTGGCCTCACCCTCTGGGTGCCTTTGTTTACTCCAGAATGGCCATTTTCTCTGGAGGTCTTCCTTGCTCCTCTGGAGGGCTCACCCTTCCCAGAGGTATCTTCATGTTGTCTCACTGAGACTATTGTAACCTTTCTAGAAGGTCCATCTTTTCCAGAGGTATCTCCTCGACCCTTCTTTGGGACCTTCACTCTGGGAAGTCCGTTTAGAGCGTCGATGATCTGATTGTTTCCCTCTAGAGAAGCCTCAGTAGAACTGTTTGAGTCTGTCGTGTGCAGATCCAAGTCCTCTTCTCCTCTCTGAGAGTCAACTTCCTCCCTCCTAACCGTTGCCACAGAGGCAAGATTTTTCTGAGGGGGCTTGGCGTGATAAACCTCTGTCAAAGGTTTAGTCTTCACAGGTATGCCACTAGCGGTACCCTTCTTCGCTTGTGCCCCAGGTCCTTTTCCTACAGTGTTGGCAGTTTTCCCCAGAACCCCATTACTGGTGCTCTGAGGCACCTTTGCCGGAAAACCTGGTGGTGCACTTTCTCCAGAGGCGACAGTATCCTCTGGGACTTCATGATCCGCCTCCTGCAATCGACTTCTGGTTGTCCTCCTCGGAGGGTCCCTTCCAGAGTCCGTGGTACTCGCAGTCTTTATGACTTCTCCTGAAAAGAAAAATTAAGATATAACCTTCTTGTCAGAGTGTAACTCCACAAGTGCTAGTTGTAATCTGACAGTTTCAGAGATCCAAGAAATCCGTACACTTTTTCAAAACATTTTGAAAACAATTACAGGATAGAGACAGGAAAAATGATTGGATAAGTTAAAACTGGTGGTTGGGCCGTCAGGTTTTGTTTGAAAGTGATGTCAGTACCGTCAGCAGTCTGTGAGCTTTTCAGAAAACCTTTTTACCCTCCATTAATGGTGTTTTTTGAAGAAAAAACCAAATCTAAATGGATTTCATTTTCAAATATATTTGTTGTTGAAAGAAATCAACAACATGAATTTTGTTTATCCTTTGAAAACAAAATCTGGGTTCAAAGATCTAACTTTTATGGCGATAAAAGCTAGGTTTTTGCGAAAAATCAAATTTTTGTAAAGAAAATCAAGGATTTTTCACAAACAACCAATAAAGAAGCAACTTTTAACACTTAAAAGCATAAAAGGTCTCACCTTTACTAAGAATACTAAGCTTTCCCTGCGAGATCTATGAGATCCAGGAGCTTTTCTTCCTCACAGTAAAGGTTGGGTTAAGAGACAAGTGAAAAACTTTGAAAAACAAACCAGGAAGGATAAATCCTTTACCTTCGTCCCTGTTTCTAGCGCCAAAATGTGAGTCTAAGAATCTCTAAGATCACACCCAACGGTCTTAGATGAAGATCTACTCAAGAATACTTAAGCATAAACACATCTAAGTTATAGTCAAGAATCTAAAACAAACCAACATAAAGTAAATGCATGAAATTAAAAGAATCAAGACACAAGCATGTTTTTTAACAAGGTTCTTCCTCACGGTGGAGGCTTACATCCTTGGTATATCATTAATCATGAGTGTGGTTACAAGGCTTAGCTACCTTCACAATTAACTAAATAGTCTTCAAGCTTTCTTCAAATCTTGATCTACTATCTTCAAGTCTTGATCTACTATCTTCAAGTCTTCAAGTCTTCTTCAAGTTCTCACTTCACAAGTCACAAACCTAGTTGTAGGATGTCGTATCCGGTCTCCTAGGGTTTCCCTTGTGAGTTCTAACTTGGTTCTCTAACTCTTCAAGAGCTGGGTATTTATAGGCAAAAAGGTAAGGTAGTACATATTCTAGTGTTACAAGGGCTATGGAAACTAAGTTATTTCTATTTATTCCTCGAGATACTCAATCCTTTCTGGGAGTCTTCCTTTCTGGACGTCAGTCTTCTGAGATACCTCCCAGAGGTATGTTTGAGCCTTCCTTAGACATCGTATAGCCTCTGGCCTCCGATCTTCTAGTTATACCATCTCTCAGAATGTCCCTTGCAACGCACCTTCTAGAATATGACTCCTTTTAGCTCTTTTCATACCATGTCTTTTCTGAGAGTATTCTCAGAGGCCAGTCCCCAATGGGACCTTCCAGAGGATATCCTTAGTCTTGTAGGTTCCAGACTGTTTGACCGCAAACCAAGTGAAACCCTAAGTTTGACTGGTGCCAAATAGCTGTATTCTTCTTTCTGACTTGGCATTTAATGCCTCTGTAGTACCCTCAACCTTACCCATGCTTTTAGCCTGTCGCACTTTACACGCGTCTCATCCTTAAGTGGGGTGCGGTCAGTTACTTTTAGGGATTATCCCATACCTCTCGGTGTATTAACTAACTTACTACCGCCCTTAGGATGGCGCCACGTGTATGTCAGATTTCTGGTACCTACCATTTGCTCCTTTTCTTTTTAACTTCCCACAGGGTAAGTTAGGAAGAAAATCTTTGTCGAAGGGTACCATCACACACGTGCTCCAGCCTAGGCTCCAGGATTTGGACACGTCGCCAAATAACTGACTAACTGGAAGCGCCGGTTGAGTAACCCACCTTTTCAGAGGTTAGATATAAAAAGTACTCCTAGGTCTTTTCAAAGCCTTTATTTCCTTTTTATTCTCTTTCCTCAGAGATTTTCTCTGTAGAAAATCTTTGCTCCACTGTTCATCGTCTTCTCCGCCTTACTTCTGTTGTAAAAAGCTTGGTTTTCCGACGGCAATGGCGCCATAAAGGTTAGTCATGTTCACTTGTGATCTTTGGTGCTTTCTTCTATTTCAAAGAAATTCCCAATTTCTTCACTGCTATGAACAGTTGCTCCAAGGGAAAATCTAAGTTTTAGTTTTCCTTTGTCTTGTTGTTGTTTTTGCTTCAGAACTTCTGCTTCCTCTGAGAGGGATGAAGATCCGAATTGTCTGAGGACTCTCCGTAGAAAGTATTATCTGGACTCCAAGTTCCAGATCTCATGGGCTACGCCTCAGAGGAGTGAAGGTGTCATCACTCCAGAGCTCTTGAGGGAGAGCAATCTGAGCAGGACCCGAATCATTGTCACCAAGGCTCAACTTGATTCTGGTCTCCGTATTCCTTTATGGAGTCCCAAAGATTCCTTCGTGTATCGTGCTCTGGCCTCTGGAGTGGATACTCCCAGAGGTCTTTTCCAGTTAAATAATACAGCTTGCAGGATCCTTTCTGAGTGTGCTTCCAGAGCTCGGGGGAGGATTCTCTTTCAATCTGAGAAAGCTTCCTTCGACCCTGAGGATGCTAAATTCTACACTGTGGAGAATTTTAAGCGCAACTATCGGGTGACTCAGGCTAGGAGGGATAGTCATTTTGAGGGTTTTGGAGTGAGTATCCAGAGGAAGAGTGCGGATGAGAGAAGAAATGCTCATTTGCTTCTAGGGGATGTAGACCCTCCAGGTGGCGGTGAGACTTCTCAACAAGATTTCGTCCGCAAGTCCCACGATCCTAACTGGCATGTTGGACCTTTGCTGATTGAGGGTCCATTCGTTTTTGGGTTTGATGTAAGCGGGAATCCCGTTCTGGAGACTCCTAGATCTCTAGAGGATCTCCCTTCTTATCTCCCATGGATGAATGTTTGGACCAATGTTGGTGGCTCTAGGAAGCGCAAGGGAGGAGAAGTTTCAGAGGTAAAAAATATTTGCCTTGGCTTTCTGAGTATGTGTCCCATACTTGCCCCTATTTTTTGACTCTGAGAGTTCTTCTCGCAGCCTGCTAAGTAAATTGGGAAGAAGGTCGTTGTGTCCTCCGAAAAGGGGAGGACTGTATCTTCCAAGCCTCCTGCCGCTGCTCGGAGATTGGTGGTAGACTATGGAGATGATGGCCCAGAGTCCGTAGACGTGCCCTTCCATGAAACCTTCCAGTCCCAACAGGATGATGATATGGTCGTTGTCCAACCAACCCAACCCTCGAAGGGTAAGTCTTCTCAAGTCGCAGATTTGAGTGCTCAGACTTCCAAGGATGATGCTGTGCTAGTTCAGCATAAGGATGGGTCTTCTAAGAAAGAAAGTACTTTGGTGATTCCCCCCGGCAGTTCTCTGGTTGTTTCTGGGACTGCTTCCACTGTTGTAGCCACTCTCCTTGCTCCTGACTTTCAGAGTAAAAGTGTTGAGGAGCAAGCCAAGGTTGTTGCTCCAGAGAACCTTCCCTTACTGGCAAATGAGACTCACCCTTCTTTACTCTTTCTTAGGTTTTGTCGTTTGTTTTCTGATTCTGGGATCCTTTTCAGGTCCAGAATGCATTTGCAGCTTTTTCAGCTAGCTCTGAGGTATCCGTCCGAATTCTGGACGGCCAACTTAAAGACTCTCAGAAGAAGGTCTCAGAGCTCCAGAAGAGTCTGAACCTTCAGAAAGGTAACTCTCCTTAATGTCTTTTAGTCAGTTTTGTATGCTTTTTCTGGGACCTAAAATAGTCCTTTTCCCTTAGTCGAATTCGATCAAGCTAAGGTCCAGTGGGAGAGGGATCGTAGTGACTACCAGAATGAACTCACTCTTGGGAATAGTCAGATCCTTTCCTTGGAGACTGATTTGGGTAAGATGGCGAATACTCACGAGGATAAGATCCAAAGTATGTTTACCAATCTCTCAGAGGAGCACTCTAAGACTGTAGAAGGTCTTCATAGGCAGCTTAGAGAATCTCAGTCCCAGATTGAATGTTTAGAGTCTGCTGAACGAGGTCTAAAAGACCAAGTTAGAACTTTTATGCGGTGGCAAAAGGATCATCAACCTATGCTCGATCGGATTGAGGATTATAATGAAGCCTCTGAGCGTGCGGCTGATGAGTTACAGGCCTCACATGAGCTTGTTAGAAGGTTGCGTGATGCCATGGCAAAGCATGCTGACGCTTGCCCCATGGATACTCATGCCTTGACCCTTCTAGAAAAGCGGTATAGTGAGCTTGATTCTGCCAGGTTGGACACTGAGCAGACTCTGAGGACTATCATCTCTGACTCGGAAGGTAGATTAGAGTAGGCCTCAGATTTCTTCGATTGTCTTAGTGTTTTTCATGTTTTCTCATGCTTGCTTTGCTCCTTGTTCAGGGAAAGCTAGAGAGCTTTAGGAGTTGAAATTGCAGTTTGATATTCTCAAGGCTGAGAAGGAAACTCTGGAGGCCAGGGTTTTAGGATTCGAAGAGGAGCAGAAAGAGCAGGAGGACAATCTTTGTGAGCAATATTCTAAGGAAGATTCGGATACAGCCAAGTCCTTGAACAAACAATGGAAAGCCAAGTATGATGCCCTTCTCCTCTCTATTCAGGCTCAGAAGACCCCTGAGGCTTCTCCTAAGTTTATGGATGCTTTGCAAGAGACGGTTGCTCCTTCCAGAGATTCTGAGGCGTCTGTTTCCAAGGGTGCTCCAATCTCGGAGGCTGAAGAGCCTGAGGGTGTACCGACCTCTGAGGTTGAGGATGGTTTGGAGCTCGGAGAGCAGGATGGTGGTGAGCAGCCAGAAGTTGAGGAGCCAGAGAACGAGCGCCCTCAGAATTAAGATGCTGATACTGAAGAGCGAGGGTCATCTCCCTCCAATCTTGCAGAAGATTGGCTGTCTTTCTCCTTCCTTTTTCTTGAACTGACTTTACTTTTGGTAGTTTGTGTGATGGTCGTTCTTTGTTAACAACACATACTTTGATTTTTTGTCTGGGCGCTCCCAAGCTTGGGGGGCAAAAACTTCTGACCCTTATTGATGTGAATGTATGGGTGTTTGTTTTGTCACTTTCGTGCCTTTAGAGTTAGACAATGTTTTTGCCTTAGACCATGTTGTCTTAGGTTGTGTGTTTTTCAACATTTTGTCCCTTAGAGGCTCAACAACTTTGTAAAGTCTTACCAAAAAAGATTTCCCTTCATCATGAAGAAGATTCCATGTACGTTGAAGGACTCAGTGGCCACTAAGTCAGACAATGGTCATACTGTACTACCTTGATTATGATGACGAAATTCTCTCTAAGGTGAATTTTGAGGGTTCATTCATTCTGGGATGTTTCGTGAGGGGAGCCATCCCTCAGCCTGCATTTCCAAAATGGCATCCTAAAGTGCTATTAGGGCATCCGAGTCATATGGGTAAGAGATCTGTCCATAGACTAAGACAATGGGCAGCATTAGGGGGAGTGCGCACCTCCCTCGTGCCTGAAATACCCTTTCGGGGTTCGTGCCCCTGCATGTGCAGGGACGAATGCTTATTCGTTAGATCTGGGCGTGGGTTGTATGGCTAGTACTTCGAAAATTCAAGGTAAGAGACATTCTTGTAATCTTCTGAGGGTTTCGAAAATATAAAAGGAAAGAGACTCTTCTAATTTTCTGAGGATTTCGAAAGTATAGAAGGAAATAGACTCTTCTAATTTTCTGAGGATTTCGAAGATATAGAAGGAAAGAGACTCTTCTAATCTTCTGAGTGTTTCAAAATATAGAAGGAAAGAGACTCTTCTAATTTTTTGAGAGTTTCGAAAATATAGAAGGAAAGAGACATCTTCAAATTTTCTGAGAAAATAGACATAATAATAACAAAAGATTTTATTAATATTCCAGAGGTTGTACATGATCATATTCAAAAGTACTTAACACTATTTCGTACATAGTATTACAAAGCTCTGAGAGACATTTTCTTGTACGGGCTTTGAGACTTCTTAAATGATTTAGGGGTAGTAGGGCTTGAGATATCTAGCGTTCCATGGCCTCTGGAGTTCGATTCCATTCTGCTTTAAGAGTCTGTACGCCCCGTCTCCCGCCTTTTCAGTGATTTTCATGGGTCCTTCCCAGGTAGGGGCGAACTTTCCCTTCTTTCTTTGATAAAGAGGGACTTCTCTCAGGACCTGATCTCCCACATTGAACTCTCGCAGGCCAACTCTTTTGTTGTATTCTCTGGCGAGTCTTCGGTGGTAATTTTCTATCTTCTGGAGGGCCACCTCTCGTGTTTCCTCCAGGTCATCAAGCCGTGCCAGCATCAAATCTGATGTTAGGTCGTTCTCCCATGCCTCGGTTCTGGTTGTAGGTATCATAACTTCAGTTGGTATGATAGCTTCTGCCCCAAAGGTGAGATAGAATGGAGACTCTCCTGTGGCCCTTCTTTTTGTCGTTATGTAGGCCCAGAGAACGTTATGTAACTGTTCTCACCACCTTTTCCCATGTCCATCCAGAGTCTTTTTCAGAATATCTGCGATAGTCTTATTTGTGGCCTCAGCTTGTCCGTTACTCTCTGGATATATGGGGGTAGACTTGTTTCTCTTGATGCCAAAGTTGTTATATAACCTGTTGATCTCTTTCCCTCTGAACTGAGCACTGTTGTCTGTGGTTATGGCAGCAGGTATCCCAAACTGACAGATGATTTGTTCAAATATGAATTTGAATACATCCTTGTCACGTATGTTAGCCAGAGCTTTCGCCTCTACCCACTTGGTGAAGTAATCAGTCGCGACAATCAGAAATCGTCTTTTCTTTGTTCCAGTTTCCAGAGGTCCTACTATGTTTATCCCCCATTTGGCAAAAGGCCAGGGGCTAGTGACAAAATGTAGTTCCGTGGCTGGGGCATGGATTCTCTTGCCATACCTTTGACAGGCTTCACATCTTCTGGACATTTCTTTGGCGTCCACATGCATGCGTGGCCAGAAGTATCCATATGTTTTAGCTTTGATCGCTAGAGACGTCCCTCCAGAGTGGTTGCCGGCGTCTCCATAATGGATAGCCTTCAGAATTTCAATTCCTTGCTCCTTGGAGAGACATCTGAGCAGTGGTCCCTGAGGAGATTGCCTGTATAGGATTCCATCTCGTAGCCTGTAGTTCTTAGATCGTGCGGCTATTTTGTGGTTGTATCCTGGTTCTCCTGGGAGTATTTTCTTCTCTAGGTATTGGTAAATAGGTATTCTCCAATCCTCTTCTGGGGGTCCATCGTCAGAGGACTGTTCTTCTCCCATCTCAGTAGTGAATACCTTCACTTCTGGCTCTGGGGCATCTGGCTCTTTCAGAGGTACTGAGGGTAACAGAACCCTGTCTACTCTGATGCTAGCAATCTTAGGATCATTCAACATTGATGCAATGTATGCCAGAGCATCCGCATGTCGATTGTTGTTCCTAGAGATGTGTCTGAGTACGAGACCAGGTATCTTGTTTATGTATTCCTGAGCTTTCTTGTGGTAGGCTTGTAGGCATGGGTCCAGAGTTTGGTATCTTCCCTCTATCTGCCTTACCACTAGCTGCGAATCACTTGTTAGCCTTACATCTCTGAGCTCCATCTCACAAATCAATCCCAGACCGTGTATGACTGCCTCATATTCTGTTATGTTGTTTGTGGTGGGAAACTCGAGTCTCAGGCTGTGCACAATTCTTCTTCCAGTAGGAGTTGTGAATACCATTCCAATGCCTGCCCCATCAGCGTTCTTGGACCCGTCAACAAAGACTTCCCACCTGGTAGGATTTTCCGCCCTCAGAAGCTCTGGGGGGTCTTCCAGTTCATCCTCAAAACCAGGTATGTCTTCGAGTTCCTCCTCTTCTGCTAGAGGGAAGTCTGCTAAGAAGTCAGCGACAGCTTGGGCTTTGATGGCAGTTTGAGGTTGGTATTGTACTCCAAACTGTTTGATCTAAGCTGCCCACTTTGAGATCCTACCAGCCCTTTCAGAGTTTCTGAGTACTGAATCGATGGGCAGTTTGGTGATCACAGTTATAGGGTGAGCGTGGAAGTATGTTCTCAATCTCTGAGAAGCAAATACCAACGCCAGAATTATCTGCTCAATCTTAGAGTAATTCTTTTCGGCAGGCCCCAGAGTTCTACTGATGAAGTAGATGGGCCTTTCCTCACCTTCTACGATGCGTAATAGTACTGCACTGATAGAGTAGGAGGTGGCTGCCAGATAAACATACAAGGGTTCATCCGGTTCAGGCTTTTGTAGAATAGGCATTGTTGCCAAATACTTTTTGACGTTGTAGAACGCCTCCTCACATTCCTTACTCCAGACCATCTTCTGGCCCTTCTTCAGAATGTTGAAAAAATGTTTGAGTTTGTCGGAAGATCTTGCAATGAATCTTCCCAATGCAGCCAATCTTCCATTCAACCTCTGGACATCCTTTCGAGTTACTGGTGAGGGCATTTCCGTGATAGCTCTGACTTTCTCAGGGTCTACCTGTATACCATCCTTCGTGACCATGTAACCTAGGAACTTCCCAGAGGTGACCCCAAATGCACATTTGAGTGGGTTGATTTTCATGCGAAATTTCCTCATTTGAGCGAAAATCTCTTCCAGATATCTGACGTGATGTCTGGACTGTTTGCTTTTGACAAGCATGTCATCCACGTATACCTCCAGAGTTTTGTGAATCCAAGGCAAGAACATCTTGGACATTAGTCTCTGATAGGTTGCCCCTGCATTTTTGAGTCTGAATGGCATCTTTGTGTAACAGTACAGCCCATTGGGAGTGAAAAATGCAGTATGCTCTTCATCTTCTTGCGCCAGAGGGATTTGGTTATAGCCAGAATAACCATCCATGAATGATAACAGTTCATTCCCAGAGGTAGCATCAACTAGTTGATCTATGCTCGGGAGTGGGAAACTGTCCTTGGGGCATGCCTTATTTAGATCACTAAAATCGATGCATATCCGTACCCCAGCGTTGTTTTTCTTCGGGACAAGTACCATATTGGACATCCATAGTGGGTACTGCACCTCCCGAATGATTCCTGCCTTTTCCATCTTCTGAAGCTCCTTCTGGACCGCTTCTTGATATACCGGGGCTATCTTTCGAATTTTTTGTCTCACAGGTTTGACACCTGGATGGATTCGGAGATGATGATGGCTTATGTCTGTTGAGATTCCCAGATGTTTGAGGCATAACTCGGGGTCGATTCCCGTCATGTCCTCCATCTTCCATGCAAATACGTCGACATATCTCATCAAAATCCCTACGAGTTCTTGTTCAAGGTCAGGATCTAGGAGCGTCCCAATTTTGACCATTTTTGGTGTGTCTGGGCCTCCTATATTCACTTCCTTTGTCGGCTCAGACGTGTAGAATACAGGCTTCTGGGGCCTAATTCAGTCTGAGCCTTTGATTGCTATAACTTTCCAGAGGCATCAGCCATCTGGGTATCTTCAGAGACCTGGTGGACAGTCTTTTCTTTGAGTTTCTGGACCATTGATTCTAGGCAGGCTAGTCTAATAGCCTCCTCCTCTTCTCTGTCCCCAATTCCCTTGTTTTTGTTAATTGCTTGACGCATTACCCTCGCAGAGGTGGAACATTCGATGAATTCATCAATTTCCTTCTGGCATTCCTGCTCCAGAATCCTCTTCTTGGTGTTTTTGGGAGTGTTAACCTTTTCCACACAGTTTCTCACGTCTACTTCTGAGCAGTATCTAGCTTCTCTGGGGTCTCCCACGATCTCAGCTATTCCCTCTGGGGTGGGAAATCGTAGTCGTTGATGGTAAGTGGAAGCAACTCCCTTAATACCATGAATCCACCATCTGCCCATGATGGCAGAGTAGGGTGAAACAACGTCAACTACACAGAAAGTCGTATAGGTAATGATTTTTCCAGCGTGTACTTCTAGAGTTATTTCTCCTTTGGGCTTAGTGGAAGATCCATTGAATCCGTATACCATGTAGGTTGAGGGGATTAGGCACTCATCCTTCAGACCCATCTTCACGAATGTGCTGTAGAACAGGATTTCCACGGAGCTTCCTCCATCCACCAGAATCTTTGGGATGCCCCACTGCCCAATCATCATGGTCACTACCAGAGGATCGTTGTGAGTCTCCCATTCTGGGGCACCTCAGAAGCTGAGAATGAAACTGGTCTTTTCATCCATTCCTCCATGGGGAGTTCTAGAGCCATACTGAATATTTCTTCCCCATTTGCATTTCTCTTATGGATTCTCTCCAGAGAGTGTTGCCCCAGAGATGATTCTGAGGGCATTTCTACAGAATGGGTAATAGTGTTGCAGTTGAGGTGTTGTGCCTCTCTGGGCATCTCAACCCTGAATATCTTTTCCACTGCCTTATGGGCATTCCCAGAATCTTTGGCAATGTATTTCTTGAGTTCTCCACTACTTACTAACTTCTCCAACTCTCTCCTTAAATGCCTGCATTTATCGAGAGAGTGGCCATTCCACTCATGCACCTCACAGTAATCTTTATTGTTCTTGCAATACTCAGGTTGAATGCCCTTTCCAATTGGATTCTCAAGGGTGAACTTCCCCTTGATTTCCTTGTAAATGGTGGACCTTCGAACGTTGAATCTAGTGTAAGTGGCATCGTCAAAATCCCGTTTTTTGTTGTCCTTAGCTGATCATTTGCCTCTGAATTCTCTGGACTTGTTTCTCTTGTTCTGAGAAGTGGGGACCGCGGCAGGAGGTTGGGAATGAGTGACGTGGGGCTGTGGTTCTACCACGTTTGCTCCTCTACTCATGTTCCCAGAAAGCAACTTGTCGTAAGTGCCATCCTGCGTCTCTTCAAGTGCTATGAATTCCTCTTGAATTCTTCTGAGATCTCCCAGATTATCTGGAGTCTCATTCCATAGCTTGACGAAGAGAGGGTCAGTCTTGTTTAGAGAATTCTTGAAACTAATGATAGCATAGGCTGCTGGGACCTTCCCTATCTCAACGCATAGTTTCCTCCATCGGTCAACTAGGCTTCTGAGGGATTCTCCCCTTCCTCTCTTGAGGACAAATAGTCGCTCTATTCCGGGTTTGACCTTGCTGTTATGCATGTAATTCTCCAGAAAGACCTCTTGAAGATGTTCGTACGACTTGATCTTTCCTTTTTCTAAGGAGTTGAACCAAGTTAACGCTTCCTCTTTGAGGCTCCCGGGAAAGAATTTACACATAACACCTTGTCGAGTTTGCCATGGCATTAGAGCCATTTCATAATCCTTTATGTGTTGGATGGCATCACCCGTACCATCAAACTTGTTCTGGAAGTTTAAGGTACATCTTTTGGGTATCGGGAGAGCATTGATTTCTGAGGTGAATGGTGAGCGCTTAGCATCTTCCATTACCTCTGCCAATCGTTTGCCCTCCTTTCTGATGAGCTCTGGTTTGTCCTCAATACTTTCCGCCATGCCTTTCCTGAGATTAACCTCTTCTTCCAGCTCCCGAATTTTCCTTTCTCGGGCCGCTAGAATGTCTGTCAGAGATGGCTCAGCATAGCCTTCCTCAGAATCATCGTCCGAGGTGCCGTCCGAAATCACCTCAGTGACTGGATCATCTCTGGGTCTCTTATACTTTAAGTTCCTCCTATCTTCTTCTTCCTCGTCTGAGGAATTAGATGAGTCACTGTCAGTAATCACGACCTTTTCTTGTCTTAGCTTCTTGTTAGCCTCAGAGAGCTTAAGGATTTTTCTCCTCAGAGTTCTGACCTTGTTCCTTCTTGCTCTCCGAGTGTCCTCTGGGGTGGATTCTGGGTCTCTGACCACAGACTTACCCTCTCGGCACGAGTTGGCCTCACCCTCTGGGTGGCTTTGTTTACTCCAGAATGGCCATTTTCTCTGGAGGTCTTCCTTGCTCCTCTGAAGGGTTCACCCTTCCCAGAGGTATCTTCATGTTGTCTCTCTGAGACTATTGTAACCTTTCTGGAAGGCACACCTTTCCCAGAGGTATCTCATCGACCTTTCTCTGGGACCTTCCCTCTGGGAAGTCCGTTTAAAGCGTCGATGATTTGATTGTTTCCCTCTAGAGAAGCCTCAGTAGAACTCTTTGAGTCTGTCGTGTGCAGATCCAAGTCCTCTTCTTCTCTGTGAGAGTCAACTTCCGGCCTCATAATCGTTGCTTCTGAGGCAAGATTTTTCTGAGGGGGCATGGTGTGATAAACCTCTGTCAAAGGTTTAGTCTTCACAGGCATGCCATTAGCAGTACCTTTCTTCTTTTGTGCCCCAGGTTCTTTCCCTACAATGTTGGTGGTCTTCCCCAGAACCCCATTACTGGTGTTCTGAGGCACCTTTGCTGGAAAACCTGGTGGTGCACTTTCTCCAGAGGCGACAGTATCCTCTGGGACTTCACGTTCTGTCTCCTGCAATCCACTTCTGGTTGTTCTCCTCGGAGGGTCCCTCCCAGAGTCTGTGGAACTAGCAGTCTTCATTTCTTCTCCTGAAAAGCAAAATCAAGATATAACCTTCTTGTCAGAGTATGACTCTACAAGTGCTAGTTGTAATCTGACTGTTTCAGAGATCTAAGAAATCCGTACACCTTTTCAAAATATTTTGAAAACAATTATAGGAAGAGACAGGAAAATGATTGGATAAGTTAAAACTGGGTAGTTGGGTCGTCAGGTTTTGTTTGAAAGTGATGTCAGTGACATCAGTGGTCTGTGTACTCTTCAGAGAATCTTTTCAGAAAACCTTCTACCCTCCATTAATGGTGTTTTTTGAAGAAAAAACCAAATCTAAAATGGATTTCAGTTTCAAATCTGTCTGCTGTTGGGAGAAATCAACAACAAGAATTTTGTTTATCCTTTGAAAACAGAATCTGGGTTCAAAGATCTAACTTTTATGGAGATAAAAGCTAGGTTTTTGCGAAAAAATCAAATTTTTGTAAAGAAAATCAAGGATTTTTCACAAACAACTAGTAAAGAAGGAACTTTTAACACTTAAAAGCATAAAAGGTCTCACCTTTACTAAGAATACTAAGCTTTCCTTGTGAGATCTATAAGATCCAGGAGCTTTTCTTCCTCACAGTAAAGGTTGGGTTAAGAGACAAATGAAAAGATTTGAAAAACAAACCAGGAAGGATAAATCCTTTACCTAGTCCCTGTTTCTAGCGCCAAAATGTGAGTCTAGAAATCTCATAGATCACACCCAATGGTCCTAGATGAAGATTTACTCAAGAACACTTAAGCATAAACACATCTAAGATAAAGTCAAGAATCTAACAGTAATCAAACATAAGTAAATGCAAGAAAAGTAAAAGAATCAAGACACAAGCACGTTTTTTAACAAGGTTCTTCCTCACGGTGGAGGCTTACATCCTTGGAATTTCATTAATCATGAGTGTGGTTACAAAGCTTAGCTACCTTCACAATTAACTAAATAGTCTTGATCTACTGTCTTCAAGTCTTGATCTACTGTCTTCAAGTCTTGATCTACTGTCTTCAAGTCTTCTTCAAGTTCTCACTTCACAAGTCACAAACCTAGTTGTAGAATGTCGTATCCGGTCTCCTAGGGTTTCCCTTGTGAGTTCTAACTTGGTTCTCTAACTCTTCAAGAGCTGGGTATTTATAGGCAAAAAGGTAAGGTAGTACATATTCTAGTGTTACAAGGGCTATGGAAACTAAGTTATTTCTATTTATTCCTCGAGATACTCAATCCTTTCTGGGAGTCTTCCTTTCTGGACGTCAGTCTTCTGAGATACCTCCCAGAGGTATGTCTGAGCCTTCCTTAGATATCGTACAGGCTCTGGCCTTCGATCTTCTAGTTACACCATCTCTCAGAATGCCCTTTGCAACGCACCTTCTAGAATATGACTCCTTTTAGCTCTTCATACCGTATCTTCTTCTGAGAGTATCCTCTGAGGCCGGTCCCCTCTGGGACCTTCCAGAGGATATTCTCAGTCTTGTAGGTTCCAGACTGTTTGACCGCAAACCAAGTAGAACCCTAAGTTTGACTGGTGCCAAACAGCTGTATTCCTCTTTCTGACTTGGCATTTAATGCCTCTGTAGTACCCTCAACCTTACCCGTGCTTTTAGCTTGTCGCACTTTACACGCGTCTCATCCTTAAGTGGGGTGCGGTCAGTTACTTTTAGGGATTATCCCATACCTCTCGGTGTATTCACTAACTTACTACCGCCCTTAGGATGGCGCCACGTGTCTGTCAGATTTCTGGTACCTACAACCCCCTTCATAAAACCCCCGTTAAATCCACAGCAACCATCAGCGGCAAATCTCTTTTTACAAATTCCCCTACACAGCTTCAGTTCAGTCAACACCATCACAAATTCTAACCAGTAATCACCTCTCCGTCTCAGACTTAAGTGTTGTCCCTTGAGAAGACTCCCAGATTCCATAGTTTTGTCTTGTGAGAAGAAATTCTAGAAGCAGCCTTGGAACTGAATGAGCCATTGTCGACCTAATTTTGCTGTTTGGGAATTTATTTTTCTCTCACTGCATATAAGTGGTGGGGATGTCCACTAATAAATCTCATGTGCTGTTTTTGGCACCACAAGAATTTTGTTGGCACTTCAAACCGAAACAAAATAGGGTTCTCCACAAAGTAAAGTAAAAAACCCCTTATCAATTTTTTTATTAATTTGTATTTACCTTCAATTAGTGATTAAACTTGAACTAATCAAATGTTGATTATGCTTAATTATTCCTTATTTCACCACCACTACCAGCACCACCACCGTCGCCGCCACCACCACCACCAGCACCACACATTTGGTGTTTAACTTTAAATTAATCAAGTACGTGTAAGTTTCTCTCCATGTTTTCACCGCCACCACCACTACTGCCGGCGCCATCTCCACCACCATTTCCACTACCACCACCACAACCAACGTTGTAAATCCCTTGGTCACAACTTATAACAAATATATTACTCAATCTATGTGGCTGATGGATAAAACCCATCATTTATATCATGTTTTCATTACATTTTTAGATTAAGAATTGAAGAATTGGGTTATTTTTTTGCGGTTACAGAAGAATTTATGCCTTGTTTTGAAAGCGAATTGAGGCGTAAATAAAGTAGTTACGCCTTGATTTTCATCATCGACCGGGGCGTAAATTACT
>JAJJMA010186955.1:0-17863 GCA_023529015.1 Papaver nudicaule | reverse complement strand
GGTTTTGAACCAGCTAATGGTGTTGAAGCAAATGATGAAGAACGCGGTGGTTATGGAGCAGATGATGAGGTAGTTGAACCCCTTGATTAGTACTATGTTGTAACTTCCTTTCCAATTGAATTATGTTTTAATTTTTATCTGGATTTGAATTACTGTTAGTTATAAATATTATCAAACCATTTATATTAGAAAGGAAATTTTCATTAACTAATAACGTAGATTTAAACATCCGCTCATTCGAAGGTGTACGTTACACTTTTTAACAGAAAATTACGAATGAGTATTCCTTAAAGGAATTACAAACACATCTAATTACTTGAATAACTAATAAGTGCAATGATTATTCATAAATCAACATACTTCGAAGGTTTTGAGAAAATCCTTTAGCTCATGGTAATGTGCTTCGTACTCAAATTCCTTTCCTTTACCTTGTTTCCATACCTTCAAAGTCCTAGTATAAACTTCATCCTCCCTAACATCTTTCCCAAGTCTAGCTCGGACAAATCTCCCCAAGTGTATATAATCATGAACGTTTTGGCGTATGATCTACCATCGGTCTGACAGGCCTCTTACATCTCGCACATATTGGTTTTGAAACTTGAAGTCTTCTTCGATATAAAGCCACAGGGAGTTCCACTTGACCGTACGTACCACGACTTTTTTGCAATTCATAATAGTAGATCACGTCTTTACAAAGACGCAGAACTTCTTCCAACGTAAATGGAGCGAAACTAGGTTACTTTCGTGTTGATGGAGAAGGAGATAATGGTTTTTGAGATGGAGAACACGTATAGTAGTATTCATGAACTAGCTTATCAGTGATGTTTCGATAACGTCTACGAGGAGGAGATGTTGGAGGAGGTGTTGAGATGGATTCATTTGGTTTCCGTAGTAAAGATAGTATCTCTTGTGGTGATCGAGTTGGCCTTTTAGTATTTGACGATGAGCTTGACATTGTAGATTGATTGAGATAAAGGTTTGGGAAGAAGGTTTGAGAAGAAGAGTTATCTATGAAAATGAATGTTTTTGAAAGAGTCTATTTATAAAGATGAGTACCTAACGGCTAGTTTTTTTTTAATTTTGAATTTTGGGGATTTGCAAAAACTAGCCGTTATGAGGTGTAGAGAGAGTGTAAGAACAAGTTTTACTCAATTAAAATGACACAAGTAAAAAAAAATAACCCAACCAAATTTTTTATCAATTGAAACAACAACTACAATGGAATAAGTTTTCCTTAATTGAAACAACAACTACATTGCAAACAACAAGTAATCTACTAACATTGCTCTAACTTTCATAATTGAAACAACAACTACATTGCAACTACAATCCATAATGATGTCCGGAGGCAATTGCAACAATTCTTTCATAAAATTCACCAAACTTGAATGGCCGATGGTTGAGGACATAAAATTGTGACCGAGCTCGTATGACCAATTCTCGGCGTGATGCATTTCTATGACTCCGAAGAATAGCATTCGTAATTCTTACAAAATCCAAGATGTCTCTACTAATTAATGCCCATCGGTTGCTAATTCCATTTTCATTTCTACCTGTTGGATTATTTATGGCATTCACAAACAAAATAAAAACACGACTCCAAAACAGCGTCTCTCCTAGTAGCCCCGCAACATTTTCCATTGATACACGAATGAAAGAATTAGTAATAACACAATCTTCTCTCTCGATGTAATTGGTCACCATATCGATTTGATGATGAAAAAATTTGAAAATTTGAAGGGAGGAAGAAGGAATCAATGGAAACAAGATTGATTGGGGTGGATTTGTCAAATAAGATGAATTCTCTTATATAGAAGAGATCCCAACGGATAGTTATTTTTTTGAATTTTGAAAAAAGAGTCGTTGGGGATCTGACGGTCAAGAAAAACTAGGTAGATGGATGGTTAGATGTTGAGGTCTAGAGGGGGTGTAAGGAAAAAAAGGTCAAACGGTCATATTTCGGGGACGGAAACTCAGTTTCCGCAGGAGTTCTTGGCGGAAACCGTTTCCGTAAAAAAAAACCCTGCAGAAACTGAGTTTTCGCCCTGCGGATACTCGGTTTCCGCCTCGCATCTCTATCCCTATTGCCTGCTACGGATTGGTAGCAGGCAATAGAGATACCCATCTCTATCTTTATGAAATAGGGAATTTTTACACCATAGTAGTTGCCTATCTCCATTTCTCCAAGATATCTCTATAAAATAGGAACCATAGTGCTTGCTCTTACAAGGTGCAACAAAATGGTTGAAAGAGACTGCTGATCCCACAACCTGTAGCACGAATTAGCTAAGCATAAAGCCGCCATGTGCAGTTTAGGGAATTGTTTGCAGTGGAAGTTAAGTTTACAGAATTAATAGTAGCCATACATAATCTAAAATTGATGTTGTTGTCTTCATACGAGCCTCGACTACTATTTTGGTAAGTAAAGATGATATCTGAAACTGCTTCCAGAACTTTCTCGTTGTCGCTTTCAAAATATAACAGTGGTTTGTCTAACTGTTTAGACCATTGGATTGTTGCGGAAGCAGCCTGATTCTTTATTTCTTTCCCTTCCTCTGTTACTGTTGAGAGGCTTTCTGCACCAATGGGAGTTCCTGTATGGTCAGTTGAGATGAGAACAAAAGCAGCAAAATTTAGGCAGTTAGAAAAAACTACAGCGGTATTAATTTTTAATGTAAACATGGCAACATTGCTTGAAGTGGGGTTCTAACAATGATGACAGTAGGTTTGATTATGCTTGCACTATGCCACAGGGCCTGATTCCCAACGTTTTTTTTTTTCCGCATCTGCAAGGTCTATTAACGTTGCACACGTGGCAACGTCTATTAACGTTGCGCACCTTTAATAACGTTGCTCCAAATAGGATTTTTTATAAAATAATTAAGCAACGTTATTAACGTTGCCAATAACGTTGCGCCTTCAAGGGCTTATATGTCTTTCTACTGGAAAATAGATTTTCCGGGTTATATATCGTTTTACCTATTTATCTTTTTTTCTGCAGGAACTCTATCTCCATCGCTGCCTCTTCTCTGCCTCTCATCTTCTTTCTCTTTTTTTTTTCTTTCTGTAGAAACCTCTATCAGATCTCACAATCTACACAGACTTTCTTCTTCCCTCTTCTTCGTCAAGAGCTGTTCTTATGGATCTCGAGCCTGGTTCTGTTAGATCTGGTGCTTTTGGTCAGATCTTCATACCTAATAACTTTGTTTTGGTTTTGGTTATCGCGAAAATGGATGAAATCACGAAGGGAAGACGATGACAACAGATTCTCAATCCCAACTCAAGATGATTCTCTTCCCATTGAAACTCGCTGTATTCCCTTTATCTCTCTCTTTTTGTGTATCGTATTTGGTTTTTATCGTTTTAAGTTCTGATATCACTTCAATTGAAGTATATTTTATGCTTAGATGTGCTTAGTCTTGTCTAATATCACTTTAATTGAAATGGGTTCTGTTTAGAATTTTAATGTTTGACCTAATTTATAACTGGAAATTTTGACTTCAAAAACCCTGAATTTTGCTTGAACCCGTTACTAATCTTTGCTTAATGTATTCAAATTATAGAGCAAGAAGAACTAGTAAGGTCATTTGAACAGAAACAAACCCAGCAGAGTCGTCTATGGAGGGTTAGTGACCGATTTGGTAGTTGTTAATGTAGCTTGTTTCAGTTTCTATTGAGTATCTGATTTTGTAATTGCAAGTGCCCATAGGCTTAAGTCCTCTGTAGAAATTTGCAGAACTGTTGTATCCCTCAGCTCGGAAAGTTTGTAACTTCTAACATGCTAAGTAAGGCAACAGTAACTAAATATGGATCATGGCTGCATATTGTGTAGCTAGTTTTTGTTCAGGCTACCCGTAATACTTCGCCCTATGGAGTGAATGAACGCAACTTTGGAATTTGGGTCCTTTGGATTTGTTGAATTTCTGTTTCTGTAGTTGTTAATGTTATTGTTGTTTCTCTATGTGTTGTAGGGTGTGTTTTCGACACTTCTTATAGGTTTTGCGATGTTTATGGTTTTCTCAATCTATCAACAAGCTTCATTTCCATGGGAACTAGTAAGTGAACTTGTTGATTCATCTTGTATTTATGTGTTTCTCGTATAATTTGAATGATCTTACCATTTGCGAATCTGGATGGATAGGAATATCATGCTTATGATTAATGCTACATTGTGGAGTCCACGAGATAGGTTCACCTAAACATTATAATATCAACTGAACATTTAGTACGGCTTGGAAATTTTAGCTGGTTTCGATTTGTTTTACGATGTCAGCTTGAGTTTTGTTGCTCATGTCAGACCATGATGCAGATTTTATGTCACATTGCAATAATTTGGTCCACGAGTCAGATATTGGATCAGAAGGCATGTTTTGGGTCACTAGGAGTTGTTTGGGATTTACAACTCTTATTTTTCTGTACAAGTGGAGTGTGCTGAATGTTTTTCCATTTGTGATTATTTTGTTTCGTAACATGTTTTGGAAAGATGGATTGCTCAATCTGGATGTACTATGTTTAACACTAACATGTTCAACAACTAGTAATACATATTTATCATTACGAACAATGCTTCTAGACTTTGAACCTAATTTTTCAAGGTTTTTGTACAAACAGAGAGTGGAAATTGGACCAAGTTAGCAGCTGCTGGTGAAGGGCCTTCTGCCAGGTTCTCTATGGCAGGGGATTGTCTGGATCTCTGAAGGGGTGTTCTTGTTTTCATTGGTGGTTGCAATGAGCATCTTGAGGCACTGGATGACATGTACTATTTGCATACAGGTTCAGCTATTTCTATCCGACGCTTCATGATTCTATGATTTGAATCTATTATAATTCCTTTTGGCTATTATAGAATTATCGATGGAGAATGAGCAAGATGATCAGAGTAACCTCAGTGGGTGAGAATAAACCTTGCTTGCTAGTATCTTACTAATGGATTTTGATGTACAAACTGTTTCTACTTATGGATATCATAGTAAATTACCTTTTTTGATATCAACTCATCTTGCATCATTACAAGAATGGCTAAGGAGGCTCGTGTGGAGAATGGATGCCAACTGAAGTTAAAGACAGCCGATGGTAATTCTCATGGAAAGAAGTCTACATCTCAAGAGTCCCTGACAAAAACTGACATTGCTTCTGAATCCAACAATTCAAATCCCGCCGTTGCTCCTCCGCCCCGTAAGGTTAGATACATGATGCTTATTTTAACTTCCAGCATGTTTGGAGCAACTTATTTGCAACAACTGTCTATTGTGGTCTAAAGAACTGTACCAGGATGCTCAGCATTAGTTTGTTGACTTATCGTGGAGTCTGAATTGGATTGGGTGTTAGGTTTTCAGTCTAGCATAGGTGGTTATCACCATAAATTGAGCAATTAATATTAGAAGATTGTCATGAGTCCCAAGGGAATCGTACTAGTAATAACTTCAACAATCTAACATTAGGATATTACTGTGTTTGGTGATGGATTCTGCTATGGTGGATAGCTATTAAGTTTTCCTCATGTAAATGGTTGATAAGAAAAAAAACATACAAATAGAAAATGGTTGCTATTCGACTCTGACTACTAGTTTGATTGTCTTTCTCTTTCAACAGAAAACGAAAACTCAGAAATGTCAACAGACTCCATCCCAGATTCGAAAAATAATGGGAAACATGAGCCATCCACTTCAAGCAGAGAAGTTCCTACTGAGGATACGTCCCGCAGCCAGAGTCTCACTTGCATTGTCTCTAAACCAAGGTTTGAACAACTACTCCACACTCTTGAGTCCAATTTTTTTTACCCATGTAGGAGCATTGATGTTGCAATATGAATTTTAGATGATGAGCATTTATTTTAGTTTTTCTCATTAATTGAGGGTTAAGTTAAATGAGGGAAGATGAGGAGAACGAGGAAGTTGTATTTTCGGATGGGATAGCCAAAAGAGTCTTTCCTTGATAGTAATTACACGAAGAACATATGTCTGTTAGCCTTGTAAGGGTGAAATTCGGTGAAAGATCCGTCTTTAGTGCTTTGGTTAACACATGGAAACAATCCCATCTAGTCATCATTAAACACTCTGTTGTGATTTGGCTGCCTTCTTCTTGTAGTAGTCTGCAGTTGCACCAATCCATGCCAATGATCCTAGACAATTGAGTCTAATTCTTTTTTATTTATTTTTTCTGTCTATATTGGGCTATTTGCTCGAATAGAATGTTCTCTATGCCAATAACTATCAATGTGAATTGCTTTTTTGTTCATGTATCTTCATTTTTCATTATAAGTTGAGAGTTGCTGTTATGTCATTGCAGTACCATTTGTTCATGTATCATGTTTTGCCTTCTTTCATTCATGGCAGGGTAACCCATTTTGGGAGTTCATATATATTTGTATTCTTTGCAATGTATTTCTTTCTTGCGAATGAGATGTCGCTAACTTAAGGTTTGGCAGGTAATGGCCGCTCGTGAACTTGGAGATGAGCTTTCAATAGAGGAAGTGTCTCTATACAGATGCAAGGCAGAGTGATGTTACTAATCTCAGGGAACTGTTAATTGCCAAGGTACAACTATATGAAGACTCGTGTGCCTAGTTGAGTATGAATTATTCGTATGTAATCGATTTGAGAAAACATTTTTTTTTAATTAATATATGTAATTTTTTTTATTGCAATATTTGGTATTTTTAATACAATATTTGGTATTTTTGTTAATACAATATTTGGTATTTTTCGTAATACAATATATATTTTTTTAATTTTAATTATATATTCTGCAACGTTAAAAAGCGTTGCCTTAATTACACAAAACGTTGCTCTAAATAAATTCTGCAACGTTATCTTACGTTGCTTTAACTAAAAAGCGCAACGGAAGAACAACGTAACTAACGTTGCTTTAAATAATTAAAGCAACGTTATTAGACGTTGCCAAAAATTTGTAACGCCGTTTTCGCAACGCTTATAGACGTTGCTTTAATTAGGCGCAACGTCTATATCCGTTGTAAACCGGGCCCCGTGGCGTAGTGTTGTCTTGGTTAAACTCCTATTTTGATGAATGGGAGTGAATATAGTATCGACGCTGGCATTAGGGTTTCGTTTCTTCTTTCTGAAAACCAATCACAACGAGATTTCCATATACACCAGATGATAGTAGCCATAATCACCGGCCAATCCTTAAACTTTTCCTGATCAATATCAGATCTAGTGAACCAATCACCAAGCCACCCATGAAAATCCTCTTGATTATTAGTAGCAAATCCACGTTGATTCTTAGTTTATTGATGACCGCAGTGGCAAACTCACAAGCCAAGAAAGTATGAGTCAGGTTTTCTTCATGGTTCCCACAACTGGGACAAGTTTTGTCGATGTAGTTTAATATTCTACCATTTAGGGGAAGTATAGAGTGGATACACTTCCACAAAAAGGTTTTCATTATGGGCAAAATTTGCATACCTCAAATCATATTCCATAACTGCTCTTGATGCAAGTTAACTGGTTGCCCTCTCCTTATCAGTTTCTGGCACAAAGATTTAGTCGAGAAGATCCCATTTTTCTCAAGTTTCCACTTTAAATTGTCTTCCTTGTCCTGTAAGATGGGTATATTCTTGATACTCCTAACAGATTGTTCATCAAAGCACTGGTTTAGTTTGCTTGTATCCCATATCCATTGATTTTGGGTGGTATCCATTAGGTCTTGAACCACCTCCACGTTAGTGAGCTGCAGTTGGTTGTTGCGAGTTTTGATACCTCCAACGCACCAATTGTCTAGCCATATGTGATTTGATCCCCTTTCCCAACCTCCCAGAGTGAATTGTCTATAATCTTACTCGCATTCCTTTGAATGTTGTTCCAAATCCATGAAGCATTACTTGGACCTGTGTAATCTTCATGAAGGAACTGGTGATCTGTGAAATATTTGTGTTGGAGAATCTGAGCCCAAAGAGCCGTTGGTTCATGAATCAACCTCCAAATAACTTTTGCTAGAAGCGCATTGTTGAAAGTTCTAGCATCTAGGATGCCCAGACCTCCCATGGCTTTAGGTTTACAAATGGCAACCCAAACTTTGAGGAATAATCCCCTACTGTGATCCTCGTATTTTCCCCAAAAAAAATCCCTTTGCAACTTGTCAAGTTTGTCTGTTACCCCCACTGGAATCCGGAAACAATTCATCTGATATATGGGAACTGTAAGGTGGATGTTTGAACCAAAATTGTTTTCCCTGCTGTGCTAAGCCTTTTACTTTTCCACCCTTGGAGTTTATAATCCACTTTATATGTTATAAAGCTGAAAGACTCAATCTTCAACATATGTGTGAAAAGTGGAGATCCTAGATAATTATCATTGAGAGAGATTTCTTGAACTACAAGCGTGGCAGTAACATTATCAACTATGTTTTGGTGGTTGTTGTGACTGAAGAAGATGCCAGACTTTTCGAAGTTTATGATCTGACTGATTCTCGACTGAAATCATTGAAAAATTGAGAATGTTGTGCCCGCTTCTTTAGTAGCTCTAGTAAACACTAGGAGATCATCAGCAAAAAGCAGGTGAGTAATTGAGGGGGCATTGATACCCACTTTGATGCCATGGATTAGATTTCCATCCTCCGCAGTTGATAAGGCTCTTGAAAGTACTTCCATGCACATAATAAAGAGATAAGGCGACAAGGGATCCCCTTGTCTGAGCCCTCTCGAATGAGAGAATCTTTTGCCTGGTACCCCATTCAAAAGCACATAAGCAGTAACAGTGCTGATACATTGTTGGATCATGTTGCACCATGAAGTGCTGAAACCAAGTCTTTTCATAACAGCCATCAAGAAACTCCACTTGACTCTGTCAAAAGCTTTCAACATATCGATCTTGACGCCCATAAGGAAATTATTTCTTCTCTGAGTTCTCATTGTATGAATTATCTCATGGCGCTATCATGATATTATCAGATATATGCATACCAGGGATAAAGGTGGATTGATTGGGCGAGATGGACTTAGGAAGCAAGATTTTGAGGCGATTAGCTAAGAGTTTGGATACAATTTTGTACACAATGTTGCACAAACTGATTGGTCGATAATCCGTCGGGGATTAGGGAAATTCAATCTTCGGGATTAAGAAAATGAAAGTTGCATTGTTTTCCTTCAACAAGTGCTCAGTACTGAAGAAGCTTGACACCATTTCGTAGACATCCATTCCTACTATCTCCCAATTGGTTTGGAAGAAATAAGGCGTGTATTCGTCTGGCCCAGGTGCCTTGTCAGGGGCCACCGAGAAAATAACATCCCTGACCTCCTGAATGGTTGGTTGACAGATAAGCATACTATTATCAGCAGAAGAGACAACTGGCAGAACCATATCGAGATTGGTGTTGGTGTTAGGATGAGTTGAAGTAGTTATGGTGCTGAAATGAGTTCTGACAAGATCCGCGAGTTGCACTCTTCCTTCATTCCAAACACCATTGATATCTTTCAGAAATTGCATCTTATTTCTTATATACCTTTTTTGAGCTTTTCGATGAAAATAGCCCGTGTTCCTATCACCCAAGCGGATATCTTTGTCACCGCTTTTGTCCTTCCAAAACATGTCCTCTAACTTGTACCAATAAGCCAATCTGTCTTCACTCTCTCTGATAATGGTGCACATGTTGGTTATGGAGGGATCAGTGATTAATGAAGCAAGGTGAGCTTTAGCTTTAGAAATTTGAGCCTTGATATCCCCAAAAGTTTATTTGTTCCAAAGTTTTATCTCATACTTTGTAGATTTCATTTTTTTTTTGGCAAGTTTGAGAGGGTTACTGCCATAAGTTGGTTTTGCCCAGTTGTCTTTAATGATTTGTTTTCACTCTGGTTGTTGAAGAAATATTCCAAGAACCTTGAAGGGTTTGAACTGAGGTGGTTCATGAAACTTAATGTTCAACAGAATTGGACAATGGTCTGGCCCAAATGGGGTTAGATGAACAAGAGTAGCTTGAGGACTGTTGAAGCACCAGTTGATGTTTGCAAGAGCTCTGTCGAGACGCACCTCTGTGAGTTGGCCATCACTTCTTCTATTTGATCAAGTGAAAGAATAATCACTATGACCAATGTCTTGGAGGTCTGCAGTAGCAAAAAGAACTTTGATTTTGTCTGCTTCACTCGAGATAAAGGACCCCAACCCTTTCTTCTCATAACTGAATAGTGTGAGATTAAGATCACCAATGACCAGCCAATCAATGTTGAAGGTTGTAGCTCTGTTGGCCATATATTTCCAGAATTCGTGCTTTTGAGGCCAATTGCAGGGACCATAGACAAAGGAGATGAGATTTTATCTGTTGTTGGTGATATCCGTCACGTGGCAGTTGATAAGATGTCAAAAGAGAAACCCATATGAATATTGCAGACACCTTTCCATGCCACTACTAGGCCACCCGACATACCAATCGGATCAAAAATGCACCAATACTTATAGCCTAAGATAGTAGTGCAGTTAGCCACATAGGATCCGAGGTTCTTTGTCTCGGAGAGGAACAAAAGATCTGGATCATGCTGATTAACTAGGTCTCTTAGATGGCTTTGAATAGCATTTTTACCTATACCTTGGCAGTTCCATGCCAATATCCTAAGGTTACCACTAATATGCATGTAGTGATTATTATAGAGATGGTATTTGAACAATTGAATTATGCTGCATCCGCCAATGTTATTCTCAGGGCTACCAGCATTTTAATTAATGAAGTAAGAAGCTGGGATCAAATTGGTTGTAAAAGAGAATGAGTGAGAGAAGTGTACCTTTACTCCCTGGATGGGTGGATCACTGTGGCAAGAATCAGAGGAGACCTCATTTGATGCAACATAACCTTCAGAGTTGGGATTAGTCGATTGATCCTCCGTAACCAGAAGGTTGTCATTTTGTGTGACAACATCATGGTTTAAGTCGAATGTGGTTCTTATGTGGGCTTTTTGTTTTTTCTTTGTGGGTATGATGGTTGAAGTACCAATATTAGAGTCAGTTCTAATATGAGAAAAGATACTGCTAACAGGATGGATTTCAGTGATACTTCAATTTGGAAGTTTCAAAGCTATGTTACTGGTTTTAGCTTCGTCCTCATTTATCTTCCTTTTAGCATTTTCATTGGACCTTTGTTGAGCATTTGTCTGCTGAGCTTTTAGGAGTTACCTTTCTTCGTTGGCCTGATTTGACACCTTTTTCCTTCCATGCCTGGTTGGTTGATCATGAATGACCAATTTTGAGTTGTTTGTAATGAGCTCTTCATTGGGATGAAAGAAATTTGCTGGAAATTTATTGTGCTTAAGCGACTCAATACCACTGGAGGTGTGTCGGTATAAAATCTGCATTGAGATCTTATACCTAACAGCCAATAGATCAAGTACTAAGTAAATAGAGAAAGTTGCTTATTCCAGTGATATATTACTAATCGAACAGTTTTATTATGTATAACTCGATGCTAATAATTATACTTGAAAAAACAGGGGTACCGAAATACTACCAACTTTTCATTTGGGCTCGTGAGTCTTATGGTAAGATATGTATGATCTCAAAAATCAATATCCAAATCTGATAACCGGAGTGGGATCACAAGTGATCGGTCCAACTCAAGATAAATCTTGGCAAATCCCCTGGATGGATTATGGACCAACTCGACGGTTATTAATAACGTACTTCTTGTGTTTTCTTTAATTATATAATCAGAGAATATAATCCGGAAAGTAAAGCACACAAGACACCAGAGATTTTTTTAACGAGGAAACTACGACCTGTAGAAAACCTCGGGACCTCATCCAGATTGAACACCACACAGTACAAACTGCCTACAAACACTAGCCTACTATAAGACTTCGGTCTGGGATGTAGCAGAGACCAACTCAAGCCCTCCAAGCGAATTGGCAACTGTCGCACTTCTTACGTCTCTAGATCCCCCACAGATCGTCACGCACTTGATTCCCCTAGGAGTTGCTTTAACCGCTGTTAAAGGCTTGTGTCAATAATTCCGGCTTTGCAACCTCAATTATCAACTGTATGTTTAAACTGTCCTCTTCAGTTTGACATGCACAAAGTGACTTCCTTCGGATTGCTCCATGTCATTTCTTAGTTATGTCATCTTAAACTTGATATGCGAGTACATCCTTGACTTGACTATATCTATAGGCTTGAAACCCTTAGTCTCAGCTGGTTTGTCATATTTTTGTGACAAATAGGGGGAGAATACATATAGTTTCTTGTTCTTGTGGTTCACAACCATAGGGGGGAATATTGTATTGCTTACTTATGTAATTTTTCAAAGTATCAATTAAGGGGAGTAAATATTGGGCTTCATATCAATTAAGAACTCTACTCCGTGTGGTGTTATTTAATAACAACTATATGTGCCTCTCTTATTGAGTTCTTGGAGTTTTGTTTTGAAGGAACTGCATAAATGTTGGACGTGACCTTTCATGCCACAAAAGGTGCAGGGGTGTTTAATATTCATGTTGTCTGAATAAGGGAGTTTGAACCCGATTCCATATCTTTCCCTTGAGTCATGCCTCAGACTAGATTCTGAATAAGGGTCTTGAATCCCTTTTGTCAATAATTGACTTGATCCGGATAGACTGGGGTTAATAGTCTGTTTCCACGGAAAAATTCATCTAGCTTATTGCTGAGCATTTTCTCTTTTTCAAAACTCATTGAGTAAGGAATTCCAGATGAGTAATGTAGGGGAACTAAAATTCTTTTGGGGGAATACAAGTTCAACAACACGAAAGTGGAATCTACATATCTCAGCAGCAATACGCCAAGGAAATGGTTTCAAAGTTTGGTCTGACTAGTGCATTAGAAAAACCAACACCTATGGCAACTACTGACAAGATCAGTAAGGATCTGCAAAGTGAAAAAGTGTATCAAAAACTTTACAGATCTATGATTTGAAGCCTTTTGTACTTGACAGCAACAAGACCCGACATTGCATATAGTGTAGGGTGTTGTGCGAGATATCAGGCTGATCCCCGAATATCACATCTTCATGCTGTCAAAAGGATTCTACGCTATGTCAAAGGAACAATGGGCTTTGGACTCACATACACCTTTGACACCAACACCAATCTTGTAGCATATTCTGATGTTGATTGGGCTGGTAGCAGAGATGACAGAAAAAGCACTTCGGGTGACTGCTTTTTCGTTGGGTTAAATCTTGTTGTGGAGGGTAAAACACCCTCGGGACACGTGTCAAGATCAGGAGGGCTTAGCCCATCAGAAAGATGTCGCGGCCATGCTTCGAATAAGCCTGCAGATCTAACTCGAGAAAGAGCTCGGCTAGAGAAGACTCCCACAGATAGTTCGAGGAAAAGGATACGAAGCCATCTTCAAGAAGAACACGCCGAAGGCACCGCCTTACTTGACCAACTCTGACATCTCCACGATTGAGTAGTTTGTCTTATTAGCTGGAAACCACTCCTGACTCGGCATATATAAGGCGAGCTTGAGATTCATTGTAAGGGTAGAATTTTTGGTGTAACCTAAGTCGTGAGAGTGAGATTAGGTTAGTTTCTCCTCAAGCTTCTAAGCATCATATCCATGTACTAACTAGAATGAAATATAATTTATAGTTATGCTCTTATCATTATTATTTCTTGTGCAAGTTAGCTTCGGTATTGTTCTTATTCTCTTCGTACTCGACCATGAAACGTATGTTGCTTCTATGACCATAGTTAGATTAATAGATCTGATGGCTGTCGGGTATGAAGTGCTTATGCAGATTTCATACTCACACAGTTTGGCGCTGGAAACAGGGAGTGATCAAAATAACTTAGGGTTTGCCTGTGATTCATGGTTTTCAAATTCTTTGGGGAAATTTTTTCTAGGGTTTTTCAAGCACTTCTTTAAATCGTATTTTCATTATGAGCTCCACCACCTTGGGTGTCTAAAGATCTTAAAAGCTTTAGCATGTTCAAGGTTTTTTGAGCAAATTATCAACATGATAAAGATCGATGTTTCTTCAGGGAATACAAACCTTGAAACACAGAGATCCAATCAAGAGTATAACAAACTTTTCAAAAGAATCTCGGCAAAAATCCGAAAAACAAGTAGCTTTCACTTTGGGATCAGCCATTCCAATTTCCAGGAAATACCCTTCAAATTTCGCGTACCATTTATGTTGAGGAAAACAATCTAGGTCTATTTTAGGGTTTCAATACCAAGTCCATATTTAGAAACAAGCCTTGTAGCTTTCATAATCAGAGTCCAGATTTGGAAAAGTATGACAGCTTTCCAAAACCTCCTTATTGGGAAGGTAGATTTGGATAAGCCAAAAAACAGTTAGGGTTCGGTCAAAACGAGTATAATCAATCCTGAAATATCGCACGACAGAATCTGTTACACCTACTAGGATACATGTTAGACCTAGTACACTGCACCAGCCGCCCTGGACCTCACGGGTTTTTTGTTTTTTACAGGTCACTATCAACATGACTTCAAAATCTGATCAAATACCGCAGCAAAGAGTAGGTTCCTCGAGACATGGCACAGGTTCTTCGAGGCACAACACCAGATTTTCAACGAGCAAAGGACTATCGCCAGAGGTAGCAGCAAGCACAGTCCAACATAGGGAACGTGTAAACGAGGAAGAAGTACAAATAGAAGACCTGAGACCGGATGGGGAAGGATTCCCAGTGGGTGACGAACTACCTCAGCAACAAATTCAAGAGAAATATGGGGAGAATGACGAGGATGATGACGAAGACGACATCCCGAATGAAGTACTGCCAGCGCACCAACCCACCGAAGAAGAAGCTACAAGGGCAGCACAATTCAGAAAACTGATCTAAAAGAATAAGAGAATAAGAAAACTAAAAAAGCAATTAGCCGAGGCAACTAAAAAAGCTGCGGAGAAATCTGCATCGAACTACAAAGAAAGAAGCGAGGGACACTCTCGCCCACACCCTATATCACGATCCAGGGGACACTCGGTATCGAGAAATAACACCAAATTCAAGGGAGACGACCCCAAGGACCCTGAGATAGTGATCTCGAGCAGAAGAACTGAACCCAGTATACGTCCAAAGGGAAACAACATACATTTGGTATACGAAAATGAACAGGCAAGGAAGAATGCCGAGACACAAGCTTTACAGCAAGTCATGATGGAGCAAATCAAAACGCTTCGAGCAGAACTCTTCGATAACCGGATTCAATCGACCGACAAGATGAAGCTGACTCAAGCAATTAATGAAGTCAATCGTTCACCACTGAGTCCCGAACTTCTTGCCAAGGCCATACCAGTAAAGTGCACCATGCCAGTTTTTGCATCAATTTTCGACGGGGCTGGAGACCCAGCTCTTCACATCAAAATGTACCTGCGAGTATTCCTGGCTTGGGCTGACAGAGACGAGGTGCTTTGCAAATATTTTCCTTCCAATTTGAAAGGGGAAGCCTTGGCTTGGTACGACAACCTGACAGCTAGTTCGATCTCATCCTTCGAAGAACTATCTAAAGTATTCATACTTCATTTTATATACAACAACTCATCAAAGCCAGGAGTGGAGAAGTTGTTCAGCATTAGAGTCAAACCTGAAGAATCCATTAAAATCTTAACAGACATATGGACGGCCCAGTGCGTGGAAGTGGGAAATGGAGCTTCGGAGAAAGACAAAGTACGAGCATATCTGAATGCACTCGATAAGAATCATCCTTTGTACGACAGACTCTTTTCCAAGAATGTAGAGACACTGCAAGACCTTCGGAAGTATCAAAAAGAACGGATCACGCTCAGGTGCACTCCATAAAAAACTTATCGCTCGAAGAGCGAGATCGCACCATGAACCACCAAGCAGGAGATTTCTCAAAACGAGAAAGGCAGAACGATAATGGGAGATATGGAAACGAAGGCAAATTTGGTGATGGGAGGTATCACAATAATAAAAAGTAGAACGACAGCATAGGAATTGACTCTCGGGGAGAATTTGAAGGCAATAGCACTCAAAGAGGACATGAGGGAGGCAGAAAGTTCGGCATGCCAAGATCGGGGTTTCCCGCATTCCAAGATAGAAAGCTGTCAAAGCTGTGTGTTACCATCGAAGATGCTCTCCGAAGCATCGAGCAGTCTGAACTGGCAAGCGGGATGAGATACCCAAGAAGCAAGGGAAACCAACCAAAGCATACTCGAAACTCTAGAGATTATTGCCAATTCCACCAATTCTATGGACACACAACAGAGGACTGCGTCACGGCGCAGGACCAGATTCACTTTTTCAATTCAAAAGGAAAATTCAAGCACTTCCTTGAACTACCAAAGCCACCTCCAAGCCCGCCACAACCAAATGAGGAGAAGAAGCACGAGGCGTACGTAATAACTATTGACCGAAGCATCCTAAGATTCGACGACTGCAACTTCATAGTTCATGCAGACATCTGTGGACGAAATCTCGAAGGCATCCATACTGACAGAATTCATAAAAGGGACTCTGAAGGAAAAGAAATATTAATGTAGCAATGAGAAGACGCCTGGAAGAGTGGCAGAAACAACCAGTTTTCTTTTCGGCAGCAGATATCCCTAACGAAGGCAGGTTGCACAATGATCCATTGGTCATCACACTGCATATCGAGGAGATGGCGATGCCTAGAATACTGGTAGACCCGGGAAGCTCGGTGGACATACTCTTTGGGAGAACATATGATAAGTTGTTTGGAAAGAATGCCGCTTAGGTACCCTCCTCGTATAATGTCTATGGTTTCAACGAAAAGCCTTGATGCCCAGGGGAGAGCTATCATTAAAGATTCATGTAGGAAAGCAGGAGCAACAAACATCATTTTGTGTAGTTGACATAGACTCTCCTTACAATGCAATTGTGGGAAAGGCCTTGGCTACATAGTATCATGGGAGTAGCCTCCACACTGCACAGAAGAATTCGATTCCCAACACAACTTGGAATCGCAGAAATACTAGGTGATCCTACTGAAGCTCGTGTATGCAACGAAATTGATATTCAAGCGAGGGAGCACCCAAGGGAGGATTCCTCAAGCCGAGCCAAACACCCAAAAATAACAGAGTCCTGCATAAGGGAGTTTATAGCCGCAGTCGAGGCTGAAATGGCTGGCACTAACATGAAAAGCCCAACAGTCTGCAAGCAAGGCACTCGACCTATCAATAAGGGAAAGTGCCAGTGCCCCGAAAACAGAGACCAATTCCTCGTGGCAAGAAACAAGGTACTAATACCAAGCAAATCAACTAGCAAGCCGAGCTCAAGCAGCATTGGAAAGGATACTCTGGAGGAGCAATTCTGGGATGGGCCATACATGATCGAAAAGGTACTCAGAGACGATACTTACAGCCTAATTAATCTAGAAGGACAAAAACTAAGCACCCAGTTGAAGGAAAGAACCTGAAACACCTTAGCTAAAACTTTTATATGTAAGCAACACATAAGAGATGTCAGTACTAGAATGAAAGAATAAAGGAAGCAGCTTAGCCTGTTGTAGTCAAAAAATATTGCACTTCTCGGCGCACTATACTTCGATCCAAACTCCAGATACTACTCGGCTGGGCAGATGTCCTACCCGAATAGGCAAACCTCCAAAGGCTCTCACGCCATATAAAGCAAATAGGAAACAATGTCATATCTCCTCTAGTGCCACGACGCAATAAAATTAAAAGGCCTTAACGCCAAGGCTCAGATGCCAAAAATAAAAAGACCTCGAATAACAGGCACAGAGCTGATGTTCATATAAGCCGTAAGGGCCCTACGAGCTATATGACACAGTCCTCTACCCACAAGACACCCCGTTAGCGGTGGGTACTGTTAAGACATTGTCCGGTCAAACCCACTAGCGTTGGTATTGTTAGGGCATTGTCCGGTCAAACCCACTAGCGTTGGTATGTCAAGCTAGTTGTCAGTTTTAGGTGTCAAATTCAATTCTTGATTTAGCCTACT
>JAJJMA010186947.1:404-15364 GCA_023529015.1 Papaver nudicaule | reverse complement strand
TTCTTCTGAGTTCCAAAGTGACTGAACATTTCGCGAACCTGTACGCGAATCCAATGTTGGTTACTTTGCTGGTGTCGGATTTAGTGGATATTCTTTCAGAATTTCACTTGGGTCAAACTCTAAACTCCTTTATCTCTTAGATGGACTTGTATATCACATAATATCTTTTGTGTTCCATCTAACGATCCTCAATGAGTCAATAAGATAAGATTATCTCTGGTCTGTTGGATTCTATCTTGAAGTATTTTTGAGCTAACAAAACACTTGGCAGATAAATGATAAAAAAAATTCCAATTGAGATTAATCTCTATTACTTGGTTATCAAGTTTAGGGTTTCCTTAACTTGTGGGACAAGTAATTGATTGCTTTATTCCAAAGCAACCTATCTTATTGAATGATATAAATAGAGGTGTCCATGGACAAATACCGCAAGCATCAAGCATACGTGAAGGTCCTTAGGGAAGGTAGCGTAAACTCTTTTCACTTCGGTGAACGCTTGTTGTGGTATAAGCATCCTCTATATGTTGCAGCTCCTCTGGGAACTCCCTACGACTATAAAAGACTTCTCTTGAGAGTTGGGAAGCACAGGTAGGAGATTGAGACCATATTTGGTTGAAATCGGATTAACATGTAACCTTGGTAACCTGATCACGTTCTTGTCTATTCCATAGTCTGTATCTTCTGCTATACGGCTATTCAAGAACTGATATGTTACACACAAGGTGGAAAGGTAGCAACGCACGGCTGCACTCGGTGTTGTAAGACCTAGTTAGCTCCAGTTATATAAGTTTCTTAAGTGATTCTTCGTGTATAACTGAGGTAGAGACAAATTGGGCATAGCTTACTCGGTTTGCTTGTCAGCCCTGATTTGTGAAGTAGATTTCCGTATGACCTGGATTTAATCATCCGAAGGAAGTCAACTTGTGTGTGGTAAACTGATAGAGGACAGTTACACCATACGTCAACAATTAGGTTGCAAAGCCAGTATTGCTGACACAAGCCTTTGACATCGGTCAAAAGAACTCCTAGGCCTGTAAAGGACGTCAGCTGGGGGAATCAAGTGCGTGACGATCTGTAGGGGATCTAGAGACGTAAGGAGTACGACAGTAGCCAATTCGCTTGGAGGGCTGAAGTTGGACTCTGCTACATCCCAGACCGAAGTCTTATAGTAGGCTAGCGTTTGTAGTCAGTTTGTACTGGGCGGTGTTCAATCTGGACGAGGTCTGCAAGGCAGTTTCCCCGTTAAAAAAATCTCTGGTGTCTTGTGTGCTTTTACTTTCCGCATTATATCTCTGATTATATAATTAAAGCACCATGTAGTACGTTATTCAATAACCGTAGAGTTTAACTCCAAAGTCCCAACTTTGTTGAGTTGATCCCCAAGATCACAACTTCGGTTATCTAGGTTTGGATATTGATTTTTGAGATCGTCCAAACTTAAACCATAAGACTCACGAGCCCAAACGAAAAGTTGGTTGTATTTCGGTACCCCTCCTTTTTCAATTGGTATCAGAGCAGGTGAACACATTAAAGACGTAATTGTCTGTGTTTATCTAGGCTTGTGAGTCATGGATCAAAGCGTAAGAGCTTGTAACGTACCACCAAAGTTCGATGGCACAAATTACCTATGGTGGAAGACTGCAATGACTTCGTTTTTGCAAGCCCGAGACTTCAAAACTTGGGTTTCTGTCGTGAAGGAATATATACCACCAACTGTTGAAGTTGACGGTAAAACTGTTCCCAAAGACACAGCGGTATATACAGCGGTATATTCATGCAGTTACACCTGATCTCTTTCATCACATAGATACCTGTGAAACCTCGTATGAGGCTTGGAAAAGATTAAGAAACATATTCGAAGGTGTTTTTACCTGCAAAAACAATGTACCGTCTCTGGGTACTTTCGTAGTGCTTGGAGATCAAAGTCGAACAAGACGAGCCTAAACCAAGAAAATGGCCGTTCACGTCTTGCTTCGGTCACAGAGAGGATAGAGGTTGGTCTAGGGAGGGAAACAACGAAGAACTTGAGATCAGGTTGAGGATGTGTTTTGGGTGTAAGAGTTCAAGATCTCCGTCATGAAGTCGACTAGAAATCTCCAAGGCTAGAAGTGTGTTTGGATTCTCAGGTGTGTTTCTCTGAGGCTCTGACATTTTTGTTGTTTCTGTGTTCTAGCCGTTCTGCCTTGGAAGATAGAGGAAGCCTCTATTTATAGTTTTGAACTCACCCTGATCTCTCGACAGAGAGGTGGAAGTCGTGGAAGAGTGGAGGAGTGGAGGACATGGGTTAGTTTCCGTAACTGCCTGAGTTATGTAGAACATGTCCACTCGCGCCATCTTCTCGTAACTGTCCACTATCTCTATCAATTTCTTTCAACTGCCGTAGACCGCCAGACCAATACCCCTAAAGTTATCCCCCCGTGTGATGTTTTTTGATGTCTCGAGTGACACGCGGATATTGCGTAGTTGAGTTGAGTAAAGTAGAGTCGTATGACTAATTGGTGTGACCAAATATGATCGTAGTGCATATGGGGCGCAAGTGCATAGGAGTGCATAGCGCCATAGCCCAAGGGGCTACGGCCTTGGCCCTTGGCCAAGGCTAAGTTTAAAGCGCTTTGCGCTAGTTCTATGGCGCCACGGATCTTGGCGCCACGGCCTTGGCCTTTGGCCAGGGCCAAGTTCTTGAAGCGCCTTGCGCTAGGTTTATGGTAGTGGCGCCACGGCCTTGGCTTTTGGCCAGGGCCAAGTTTCTAAGGCACTTTGCGCTTGTTCCATGGCGCCATGAGTTATGGCGCCACGGCCTTGGTCTTTGGCCAAGGACAACTTGCTGTGGCGCCATAGTTCATGACGCCACGGCCTTGGCTTCTGGCCAAGGCCAGTTTGTTTGTGGTCGCGTCTTGTGGCGTGGCCTTGGCTTTTAGCCGAGGCCAAGTAGGTTTGTGGCGTCTTTACACCAATTTCCTGTAAATCCATGGTGGTCCATGGTTCAAAATGCCATGCTATGTGGCGTTATGGCTTTGGCATCTGGCCAAGGTCGACTCTGGGGCAACCTGTGCCTTAGTCGTGGTGTGTGTGCTTATGCTACAACACACTTGAGGTCATGGCATGTTTATCCATGTTAGGCTAGACCATCCTGAACTTGGGATTAGATCTGCTTAAGCATGTTTAGGCTGATGTATGCCTCTCAGAGAGCTCTGGACCGGCCTGGAGCTTCAATATTCCTGAGGTTTGCATCAAGACTCGTATGTTGAGTCGTATTAAGAGGAAATCCATGAGGATACGTCTCTGTTAACTCTTCACCGTATACCATTAAGCGACCTGGTTGTGATATCGAGAAGGGTGTCGACATGAAGCAGATCAATGGGTTTAATATGTTGGTGAGGTTATTAGCACTGCACTATGATATTACCCTCCCCACCGGAGTTATAAGAGAGAGCTCATAGAGAGTTTGTCGAGCTCATGGAATGGGTTGCACTCTGAGCTATGAGCATGAATAGGCGATTGCCTTTAATAAGGCATGGTTTCGAGAGTGTTTTGACAATCTTGTCCCTCTCTCATTTTTCACCATCTACAGAAAGTCCCCTGGTTAGTGTGGAACAGAAATGTTTCATGCTAAGCACTCAGATGTTGATGACAAGTTCGATCGGTCTGAGGTTTCCTCTTTAATACTAGCACGGGGTCTCATGGAATGGACTAAAAGTTATTTCATGTGCAAGTATGTACGTGTTGCTAAAACGGGGGTTTCTGGTTAACAGGACGACGATGTTCTCGAGGTTCAGGGCATTCCAGGTGTAGCCCCTACAGGCCTCGCAGGTCTGTCCTCTAGTCGGTGCTCATCTCAACTCGACTAAGGAGTTCCTAGGGTTTCTAAACCCATATGGTGTGAGATCACACTTATGCTTTGTCGGTGGTGTCATCTAGATAAAAGGAAGGCTGATGGATTACCGGTTTCTTGGTGTAAATTCCTCCTCCTTTCCAGGAAATCTTCGAGATGATCCCGTTTGAGTCCATTGATAGGCTCTGACCGAGACTTTGAACGTAGCGCCTTTCATCTTTATCTTCTGTGAATTTTAGTTATGCTCCGAGTATGACGCATCCAATTTCTAGGGCTTTACCAGTATATATATACATGTGCGAGACATCATTATAATCTCCATCCTCTCATACTAGCTTCTCTGCAGTGGGTGCTTTTTGAGATCCATGGATGGTGATAACTCTGATTCGTCCTCACAAAAAAGAGCTTACACTAGACGAAGAGTGGCAGAGATCATGGCTGACGAGAGCGTCTCTGGTTCATCTTCGCAAAGAGAAGCCTATGTGAAGCGTAGAACGTGGATCCCAAGCCCGGTGAGTATCTTTTCGCAGTTTCATTAAACACGTGTTATGTTCTCTTGACGGGGGGTTGTGGTGTTGCAGTGTAGGGTCATGGTAACCCGTAGCCGAGGACGCTTGAGTGCTGGGAAGTTGAATCCGGAGGAGGTCCTTCCGCCTGCTCAGGCCTCAGCAGGGGATTCGGTAAGCCTTTTATGCTGGTTCGTCTTCTTCTTCCCCTTCTTTATATTTCTTCTGAACATCGTTACTCTCCTTCAGGGAATTCAACCTCGCAAGAAGAAACGTAGTGTGTCTAAGAAGAATCATTTGTCCAGAGTGGCTCTCCAATTTACTCTCCGGTTTCAGTTGTTGCTGTGAATGAAGACGACGACGACGGTGCTGGTGATGCTGGCACTTCATCCAAGGGGGGTTCGGTTCTTGATGATGCCGGCCTGGGAATAGAGGAGGTCGACCATTCGTGGGCTGGTCTCCCTTTTGTTCCGGAGATGGTTTCCCTTTCTGAAGAACTGAGGTCCGTCGGTGGTTTCCTTGTGCCAACTCTTTACGCAGATCTTTATGAGAAAATTTGGAAAAGGTACGGTCATATCGCTACCAAACGACTGATGAAGGATACTCCCGTCATGGTCACCATGGTGTCCCTGCTTCTTCCCGTGATCAGGGGGATGGAAGAAGAAAAGTTGTACGACGTAACTTCTGAGATGATCCAGAAGTGGGAGACTCACATTGCTGTCCTGGAGGCGATGATGTGCAACGTAAGCTGGCTTCGTCAACGTCCGAGATCGTGAAGATAGACCGTGCTGGGATGATTTCAAACACCTTTCCCTGTTCGAGAGCTCTTCTTTGCGCCGAACGGGATCTGGAGGGATTATCTGACAAGGCTGGTCGAATGTTAAAAGCCATTCGGGCCAAGGAACAAGCTGTGGTTGAAGAGTCTAATGAGGTTAACGACGTGATTGAGAGTCTGAGGAAGAAGAATGACGTTTTCCGTCAGAGGGCGGAGATGCTCTATAATCGAGACTACTCTTTGTTGGATGGTTTGTTTTGAAAGTTAGAGAGAGAGAGATTTTTAAAAAAAAAAAAAAAATAGAGGAAAGGCCTTTAGGTGTAAAGAGTGTTCTTATTCAGATTTCTAATGAACCAGATATATTGGGATTCTTTTTCTCTTTTTTTTTTTTTAGGAATAGTTGAGCATTTTCATATGAAAGAATGGAGTTTCTCTCCCTTGACCTGAGTCCCCACGCGTTCCGCGTCTCTGGGCTTGCTCCGATAAACCTTCTTTAGAGACGATGTCGACTTCCTTCGTTTATGAGGTTGTAAACCCGCTAGAGTAGGGTCATGTTCCGTCCCCTTCCATCACCGTCGTGGTGGTGTAATGTCGATCAGGTGCTCGCCTGTACGAATCTCCCCCCTCTTTTTTTTTTTTGTTTTTTTTGTGTGTGGCGCCATGGGTTGGGGCGCCATTCTTCCTTTCCCTTCCGTGGCGCCATGGGTAGAGGCGTCCCACGGCGTCGCGCCGTTTTTTTTTTTGCCACGAGTTGTGGTGTTGTGGTTCTCCAGTCTTCCTTGTTGGCCTTCTTGCGATGGCTTCCCTTAGGCATAGTACGCCTTCAGCCACTTGCCATTGATGACAGTCCCCTCTGCTTTCCCGTCCACGGTGACTATCTTATAGTACCCATTCGCAGATGCCTTCGAGATAACATAAGGTCCTTCACAGTTTGGAGCAAATTTTGGTGCCGTGGCGTCCTGTTGAATATACTTCGCCGTTTTCAGCACCAAGTCTCCCACTTGAAAAAGTTCTTGGTCTCACCGCTTTGTTGTAAGCCCGAGAAAGCCTTTTCCAATACATCTCTATGTGTCTTTCCGCCTTGGCCCGTCTCGAATCCAGGGAGTCTAGCTCTGCTATCCTCGAATCAGCTATCTCAGCTTCATCCCAATGGACACCACTTGCTGCTGCGATACGAGCAGACGGTACCTTGATTTCTGCTGGTAACATGGCGTCGGCGCCATAGACGAGCGAATAGGGCGAAGTTCCAGTGAAGCTTCGTGGGGAGATCCTATAGGCCCATAATGCCATAGGTAGTTGTTCGTGCCATGACCTCGGATTATCGTGTACAGTTCTTGCTGATGATCTGAATCAACGTCTTGTTGGTACTCTCTGCCTGTCCGTTCCCTTGGGGGTAGTATGGTGTTGAGCAGATGTGTTGGATCTCGTACCTTTTGAGTAATTTCGCCACATCTTTGTTAACAAACGGTGTCCCATTGTCTGTGATAATGTGCTTAGGGATCCCGAATCTACAGATGATGTGCTCCTTGATAAATGCCGCGATCGTGACACCAGTTGTGCTCTTCAAAGGTATTGCCTCCACCCATTTGCTGAAGTACTCTGTTGCGGTGATGATATATTATTGGTTCTTTGAGGAAGGGGGGTTGATTTTTCCAATGAGGTCTAGTCCCCAGCTGTAAAACGGCCAGGGGCTACTGACTGATCGCAGTGGCAGGCATGGGGTATGGATAAGATTCCCATGAGTTTGACACTTGTGACATTTTTGTACGAAGGAAGCCGCATCGTCTTCCATGGTCGGCCAGTAGTACCTCTCGTGGATTTGCAGGAACAACTTCCTCTTCCCTTGGTGTTCGGCTTCGTGTGTTTCTTTCAGCACCGTGGGAATCTCCTCGTCTGACAAGCAACGAAGCAAACCTCCTCCGTAACTTTTACGATATAGTTCTCCTTCGTGGTAGAGGAACCTCCTGGACCTTTTAAGTAGACGGCTAGCTACGTGTCGGTCCTCTGGCAAGATCTTCTCGTTGAGGTACTTGATAAAGGGTTCTCTCCAATCCTCAGAAGGCTGGCATGTTAAAGCTTCGGGTTGGTGAGGGGGAGTCTGGCCGTTGGAGGAAGCCTCCTGTAAGGCCCGAGATTGTTCTTCCATCGTCGTCCAGTAGAAGCCGAGCCTTTGGAGTCGCCGATACAGGGTCACGACGAGAGTTTGCCCACAAACCTCATTGTGGATGCGTTCGAGTTGTTCTCGCTTCGAGTCCTCCCAAACAGCGTGATAGCGACCCATCTGTGTTTCTATGATATAGTACCCCATGGAAGAAGTGTTTTAGCTCTTTTACTCCGAGTTTTCGTGTGGCAGCATAGTTACCTAAATCTTCGATAATAGGCGTCCGCCAGTCGTTGTCAGGTATGAGTTCGCCTTCTGTCAGCCAAGTCGAGGGGGCGGTGCGTCTCTGTACTGTCACGATCTCCTCCTCTCCTTTAAATTGGAGCTTGGATGCCAGGGTCGCCAGGCAATCAGCGTGTTTGTTGTTAGTGCGTCCAGTATGCGTTATGGTGGCGTCGGCGAAGTGGTTCAGCAGCCTTTGGGCCTCGGCCCTGTGAGGGGCGAGCGTGATTTCCTTGAGAGAGTATATTCTGTTCATTTGGCTTACCAGTAACTTGGAATCGCCTCTAATTTCGAGGTGCGTAGTGCCTGCTTGCTTGGTTAGCGATAGCCCTAGGAGGAAAGCTTCGTACTCCGCTGAGTTGTTCGTACACTTGAAATCCAATTTTAAACGAATGGGAGAACACTTCACCGGTCGGGGACACCAAGACGACGCCCGCTCCTCCAGTATTATCGCTCGGGGTAGCAGATCCATCAAAGTATAAAAGCCATGTATCCGTTTTCACCAGCGTTATCTCTGGGAACTCACCCGGTACTTCTTCATGTAGAGCCGTCGAATCTTCTCCTGGGAAGGCAGCAAGAAGGTCGGCTACCGCTTGTCCCTTGATAGCCTTCAGAGACATACAAGCTATGCGGAACTCAGACATCTGTAACAACCACTTCGCTGGTCTTCCTATCAAGGCAGGCTTCGAGAGGAGATATTTGATAGGGTCCGCTTTAGCCATCAGGACTACTTGGTTGGAAAGGAGGTAGTGTCGAAGTTTTTGTACCGCGAAAATCAAAGACAGGCATGCTTTCTCGGCTTTGGGGTACCGGAGTTCTGCGTCCTTCAGGGTGCGGGTGATGTAGTATACTGGGCACTCGACCCCTCCTTCGTCTTCCTGCGCCAGAAGTTCTCCTATCGCAACGTCACTTGAGGCGGTGTAGAGGAGTAGTGGTTTTTCCGGGGCGGGCGATTTCATTACCGCCGGTGACAGGAGTAGTTGTTGTATCTTCTGAAACGCCTCTTGTTGAACAGGTGTCCAGTTGAACGCAGCGCCTTTCTTTAACAAGGGGGTGAATGATGCCACGAATTGAGCGAGTCCCGGGATGAAACGTTGGATGTAAGAAACCTTCCCCATGAAACTCTTTAGTTCCTTCACCGTTCGAGGTGGTGGCATGGTGGTGATGGCTTGGGTCTTGGACGGGTCGACCTCGATCCCTTGTTTGGTTACTTGGAAACCGAGAAATTTCCCTGAGGAAACTCCAAAAGCGCACTTCAGAGGGTTCATCTTTAGCTTGTACTCCTGACACCTCTTAAACACGCGTCGTAATACTTCTACGTGTGATGCCCTGGTTCTGGATTTGACAACTACATCGTCTACGTAGTCCTCAACCTCCTTGTGCATCATGTCGTGGAAGATGGCTGTCATCGCTCGCTGGTAGGTAGCTCCTGCGTTCTTTAGGCCAAAGGACATGACTGTGTAATAGAAGTTCCCGAGGGGCGTCCGGAATGCTATTTTCGGGGCGTCATGCTCATACATTTTTATTTGGTTATACCCATTGTATCAGTCCATGAAGGAGAACATAGCGTGTCCACTGGTGGCATCCACGAGTATGTCAATATTCGGAAGTGGGAAATCATCCTTCGGGCAGCATTTGTTCAGGTCTCTGAAGTCGACACATCACCGTATTTGGTCGTTCTTCTTCTTAATAGGTACTACGTTTGCCAGCCAAGTAGTGTGTTGGATAGGTTTGATAAACCCTGCTGCTAGCAGCTTCTGTATCTCGACCTTTATCTGCTCCTCCACGTCGTGTCTGAAATTTCTTGGTTGTTGTTTGACTGGTCTGGAACCTGGGATAATGGACAAGTGGTGCGTTACCAGTTTTTCATCGAGCCCCGGCATCTCCTCGTACGTCCAGGCAAACGTGTCTTGGTATTCTTTTAGTAGGTCTACGAACTCGGTGCGCTCCTTGGGTGACAAGGTTGAACTGATGAAGATGGGTCGGGGTGACTCGTATGTTCCGATATTTATGGTTTCGAGTGCGTCTGAGGTGGAGTCTGTTCCATCTTGCAGTTGTGGGGGTGCTTCCTGGACTTCGTCTTCCACTTGTCGCTCGTTGTAGTTGCATTCTCCAGGGCGGGGAGAGCCATGACTAGCCTCCCCTGCTAATTGCTATAACGGGCGTCGGAGGTAGACTACTCTCCCTTTAGCATCCTGGGCCGTCACGAAGTTTTCTGTCCTCTTGTGAGTCACCGTCTTGCCCTCTCCTTCTCCTTGCTTCGGGTTTCCGTTTGGTAGTTGTTGTGGGTCACACCTCTCCAGGGATGTCCAATTCTGGAGTGGGATGCTGTAGACTTTGTCTTGGCGTTGGGATGCCTCGTATTTTGGATCTACAAACTCGATGTCGTATATTGATGAGTATGGGGAAGGAGATGCAGTTACGCGGATAATACCTTCGTTTAGGACTGCTTTCAAGCATTGGTGGTAAGTAGAAGCGACGACTTTGTTCTCGTGTAGCCAGGGCCTTCCTAGTATCATGTGGTACTCTGGCTCCTTCTCGATTACGTGGAACTTAGTCTTTGTGTGGATAGGTCCAACCTTCAGCTCCAAGTTGACGTTTCCATATGTACTCGTCTTATTCCCTTCGAAGTCCTTCATTATGATGGGGTGATAAACTACTTGTTGTTTAGGAATTTTTGCGATCCTTAGGGTCTTGAGGGAGACCACGTTGGCTGCAGCTCCGGTGTCGACTAGTGCTCTCTTGAACTCTGCGCCTTTGATGTGAGCGGTTACGTAGAGGGCGCGGTTGTGTCCTTCTTCAGCCAGCATGTCCTTGTCAGTGAAATTGATGTCCTGCGTCTGTGCATCGACCACTAAAGACATTTCGGAAATCATGGGTAGGGTTGGAGTGAGTTTGGCTTCGAAAGCGATGCGGTTGAGGGCGTCGAACGTGTCTATACGTTGTCCTTTTGAAAAATGGAGGAGTTCACAAAGTTTTTCAACGAGAAGGGTGGCCTCTTCTTTTGACGATTTGTCGTAAGTGGTGAAGCCGTTGATCGTCGTGCCGAGATGAGATTCTCGCGCCATCATCCCCGGGGTAGACGCCTCCTCGTAGAGAGCCTTCTGGACCGAGAGAATGACCTTCCAATATGGTCGCCAACTGTTTTTACCTACAAAAACAATGTACCGTCTCTGGGTACTTTCGTAGTGCTCGGAGATCAAAGTCGAACAAGACGAGCCTAAACCAAGAAAATGGCCGTTCACGTCTTGCTTCGGTCACAGAGAGGATAGAGGTTGGTCTAGGGAGGGAAACAGCGAAGAAACTTGAGATCAGGTTGAGGATGTATTTTGGGTGTAAGAGTTCAAGATCTCCGTCGTGAAGTCGACTAGAAATCTCCAAGGCTAGAAGTGTGTTTGGATTCTCAGGTGTGTTTTCTCTGAGGCTCTGATATTTTTGTTGTTTCTGTTTCTGTGTTCTAGCCGTTCTGCCTTGGAAGATAGAGGAAGCCTCTATTTATAGTTTTGAACTCACCCTGATCTCTCGACAGAGAGGTGGAAGTCGTGGAAGAGTGGAGGAGTGAAGGACATGGGTTGGTTTCCGTAACTGCCTGAGTTGTGTAGAACATGTCCACTCGCGCCATCTTCTCGTAACTGTCCACTATCTCTATCAGTTTCTTTCAACTGTCGTAGACCGCCAGACTAATACCCCTAAAGTTATCCCCCCGTGTGATGTTTTTTGATGTCTCGAGTGACACGCGGATATTGCGTAGTTGAGTTGAGTAAAGTAGAGTCGTATGACTAATTGGCGTGACCAAATATGATCGTAGTGCCTATGGGGCGCAAGTGCATAGGAGTGCATAGCGCCATAGCCCAAGGGGCTACGGCCTTGGCCCTTGGCCAAGGCTAAGTTTAAAGCGCGTTGCGCTAGTTCTATGGCGCCACTGCTCTTGGCGCCATGGCCTTGGCCTTTGGCCAGGGCCAAGTTTCTAAGGCGCTTTGCGCTTGTTCCATGGCGCCATGAGTTATGGCGCCAAGGCCAACTTGTTGTGGCGCCATGGTTCATGGCGCTACGACCTTGGCTTCTGGCCAAGGCCATTTTGTTTGTGGCCGCGTCTTGTGGCGTGGCCTTGGCTTTTAGCTAAGGCCATGTAGGTTTGTGGTGTCTTTGCACCAATTTCCTGTAAATCCATGGTGGTCCATGGTTCAGAATGCTATGCTATGTGGCGTTATGGCTTTGGCAACCTGTGCCTTAGTCGTGGTGTGTGTGCTTATGCTACAACACACTTGAGGTCATGGCGTGTTTATCCATGTTAGGCTAGACCATCCTGAACTTGGGATTAGATCTGCTTAAGCATGTTTAGGCTGATGTATGCCTCTCAGAGAGCTCTGGACCGGCCTGGAGCTTCAATATTCCTGAGGTTTGCATCAAGACTCGTATGTTGAGTCGTATACATCTCTGTTAGCTCTTCACCGTATACCATTAAGCGACCTGGTTCTGATATCGAGATGGGTGTCGACATGAAGCAGATCAATGGGTTTAATATGTTGGTGAGGTTATTAGCACTGCACTATGATATTACCCTCCCTACCGGAGTTATAAGAGAGAGCTCATAGAGAGTTTGTCGAGCTCATGGAATGGGTTGCACTCTGAGCTATGAGCCTGAATAGGCGATTGCCTTTAATAAGGCATGGTTTCGAGAGTGTTTCTACAATCTTGTCCCTCTCTCATTTTTCACCATCTACAGAAGGAAATACAGCGGAGAAAGAAGCTAGACTTCAAAACCTCATGTCTGACTGGGAAAACCTTCGAATGCTTGAGGATGATACTTTTGAGGAATTTAATCACAAATTGTCTGAGATAGTAAATGCCCGTCACACCTATGGTAAAACTATTCTGGAAAGGGACATTGTGAGTAAAATTCTGGGGTCATTACCCTCAAGGTACGAATCCAAAAAACATGCCATCCAAGAAGTACACGGCTTAGACATGACAAGAAGTGACCTTGTTGCAAAGCTAAAAATCTTCGATCATGAGCATAGTAACCCTAAGAACTTTGGGCTTAGAGCTACTGGAAAAACAAGGAAACTTGTAACCGAAGAGTGTACTTCGAACACCAACTCCGGCAATCATAGTGGGAATGAATCTGATGAAGAGATATCTTTGATAACTCGTCAGTTTAGAGATCTTCTAAAGAAGAGAGGTAAACGATTCATCAAGAACGTCCCACCATCAACTCCTAAGCCTCATGATAGAGTCCCATCTAAAGGAGGGAACAAAAGGGAGATGATGATGATATGCCACAATGCTATAAATGCAAAGGTTTTGGCCACTTGGCTGAGAAATGTCCCAATCGGAGGAAATATACCGGAGGGAAAGCCTTTGCAGCCTCACTTGATGATTCATCTGATTTTATTACTCAGCTGATGAAGAAAGTGAAATCGCTCTAGTTGCAGAATGTGTCAAGTCTGATAATATGGGTGATTCCAAATCAGAACTAGAAACATGTCCCACCCCCATGGACACAATCTCTAGTGACATATCTTGCAAAGAGGTAATCATCCCTATATTACACAAACAACGCCTTGTTAAGTGCAGTTACTGTGCTAAAAAGGGACATGATTACAAGAAGTGCCATGTGTATAGACGTAAAGTCAAGCATGTTAATAAACTGCAAAAGAAAGCGGCCAGACTCATGAATGTGATTCGAATCTTTGAAGCAGCCAATAAAGATCGAAATCACTCTAACTCCTTAAGGGCAACACAAGGAGCGGAGAAATTCAAGAGAGCCAGAACTAAGAAAGGCAAACTTAGTTCGGGAAAAGATTCAATACCACATCAAGAGCATACTCATGCTCTACCTTCTTCGCACTAAGTGCAAGAAGGATTGGCATCTTATCTACTGCCATGAGAAGTCATAATGTGGTCGGGCAAGTCCTAGAGTCTTTTTCGTTTTTTGTATCTATTTTGTAAGTAATTGATAACCCACAATTAAGCACCTTTCCAGTGTTACTAGACAGAGAGTGTAATGTCGAGCCTTGCTCCATGGAACTCATGATCACCAGGGATCAGACTGTCTAAACGGAAGGTTAAAATTGCTTCTGGGGATCTCTGAAAGTGAGACACGTCAATGAAAGAACAAAAATACGCGTACACGGTTCTCGAACCGTCCCGCCTCATCAGATCGATATTAGGGTAAATCCTAATCGTATCTGGCAGTTAATGTAATCCATATCTCTTCGAAAATTCTTGAAAGAACTGTTTATAAGAAAATCAGAAGTCTATTCTTATTTCATTCTAAACGTTTCAACATGGTAGAAATCCTTGATATTACTTCTCAAGGCAAGGATCCTAAGTCAACTGACAAGGGTACCATGAAACCAGATGATCCTTTGAAAACAACCAAAAACAAAGGAAAGAAACCCTGGTTCAAGAAGAAGAAGAAGAAGAAATCAAAATCTGACAAGGATGAAAAGCCTTCTCAGAAGAATCAAAGGATTGCATCCATTCTCAAAGAATGCAAAGAAACAAAGAGAGAATTAAGATCTCTTGGAGAAGTGTTTCTGAAAACTCTGGATGTTCAACAAGCTCTTGTGAGTCAACAAGAAGAGCTTATGAAAGAAGTGCATAAAGTCTCTACAAAAGAGACTAAGGAATTCGAGTTTGATATTCCTATGCCCATGAATGAAGATCAAGATATCAAGGAAATCAATAACTTCGTCATGACTTCTTTCAAAGAGAATTAGTTGGTTCCTTGTGAGAAATTGTTCTTACTTTTGCCTAAGGAATATAAACTAAATTTGTTAAGTAGTTTGCCTTTTCATGCTTTTTAGAGTTTTTCAAGCATGTACTACTTTATTTCATTAATAAAAGTTCTTTTTAGATGTTATTAATGATGTTTGCAATACTTGATTTGTCTATCTCAATCTTATTGCAAAACATAGATTTTTCCATTGCTTCGGTAGTGACGTAAAGCTGTGTCTATTTACAAAAGTTATGCTTTTTCTCACGATTAAGAAACTTTTGGTTGTATGATTTCTAGAAGTTTTTCAAACTCGAAATCATAAACTCTTTTTCCGGAAAAATTGGCTAAGGAAAAGAGATTATTAACAAAGCAAAACTAGATAACATTCAATTGTTCTTGTCCATGTTAGTCTTTGTCAGTTGTTCTTTAATGAATGACACCACACGGGGGAGAGTTCTTATTGAACTTGCGCTTAATAACAAATCTTTTTGGGGAGCGTGGATGTGGAATATTGGGAGAAAGTGTATCTATATTTCTCCATGAGGTGAGAACTCAGGAATCTTGTTGTTCAGATTACCTAAGTATACCATCTTTACACTTGATATGCGAGTACTTAGCTTCACCTGTTATCATAGGTGTATGAAACCCTAGTCTCAAACTACTTTGTCATATTTTTGTGACAAATAGGGGGATAATACATATGGTTCTTGTTCTTGTGGTGCATTAAGGTGCATAACCAT
>JAJJMA010186945.1:0-12405 GCA_023529015.1 Papaver nudicaule | reverse complement strand
CACTCTTTCTCTTATTCAAGTATTATGGCTGCTTCAAGTTCCAGAGTTGATAAGCTCTCTTACCAAATGTCCAAACATCTCTCAGTGTCTGAAAAAACAACTAGGCATGTCTCTATAAAGGATGAAAAAAAGAAATCTCAGTCTTTCTGTCTTGTTGGGTTGATTTGTAGAGAAGATTTAACAGTTTCAAGGGGTCTCCTTAGATTCCAGTTGAGGTCTTGGGGGAATGGACAGGACTTCACCATCATCAACACTGGGCGAAGGAATGTCTACATCTTCAGAATGCAGAATAGAGCTGTTTACCATAGAATTGTTAGAGGAAGACCTCACTCAGTTGGTGGATACTTGTTGGCATTGATGCCTTGGGATTTTGGCATGAATGTCCACAATGTCCACTTTCAGTTTGAGATATTTACCGTGGAGTTTAGGGTCAGGTCTGACCTTGACAAGGACAACATTCCTTTTATGGTTGCATCAGAAGCGGGGGAGGTTATCTCTCTTTTCAACAGAGACAACACTGGAGTGGTGAAAGCAATTGTGAAGCTTGATATTTGTAGATCGCTTTGCAGAAAGGTGAAGATGACTTTGGAGGATGGAGAGAAAGTTAGATTTGCCCTGTATTATTTGGGTTTCCCAGGAGCTACGTGCAGAGACTGTTATGTTTTGAATCACTCTAATCAATACTGTGGAATGGTGGCTAATCTTGCTTGGCTGAATGTACCTGTTCTCACACTTCAAGGAGCAGATCCTTTTCATGCCCACTTGGATGTCAATCAAAACCAGGAGGTTGAGAATGCAGAGGTTGGAGAAAACCAGAATCAAGTTCAGATGGGTCCTCAGGCTCATTATGAAGTAGTTCAGGAAGTAGTTGACAGTACAGTTGATGCAAATGATGGAGGTGCGGTGGTGGTGATGGATGCAGATGGTGCAGTTGAAAATGGAAACTCCATGGCTATGACTCTTAGGATTAATGCAGCAGTGGTGTCTGAGGATGCTGAGCATGACCCACCAAACACTCCAGTGGCAAATGATTTTTTTGTGAGTGACTTGGGTGAATCTTCCAGCAGTTCTAGGAAGAAAAGGCCGAGAATGGATGATGTGAATAGCGATAATTTGGGGGTCTTGGCACAGCAAATTAATCTTGCTTTGCACAAATTTGCTGGTGCGGTTTGTAATGAAGAAAATTTGATTGAGGAAACGCATAATATGCCGGAGATGATTATTGACCAGCCTGGTGAGCCTGAAGCTGATACTGCAATGGATGCGGAAACCCTAGTCGACATAACCAATCAGGTCAGTCCTATAACTTTAAAGAACGCTTTTTTCTTTCTGAATCCTAGTTCTCATTTCAAGTTTTTAATTGCACGTTCCCTAGTTCTAATTTGGCTATATCAAGTTTCTGAATACTTTAGATTTTTTGTTTTTATTCAGTTTGACATCTACATCACTTGCTTTTTCACTATATATCTTTGGCTTATTTTCAATAGATTTATTTCATATCTTTTACTTAATCTAGAATTTAAGTTGGTTTTAAATTACTATTCAATTATGAAGCTGCTTTCATGGAATGTACAAGGGATTGGCCCCCCTATAACACAAAATCACCTCTCTCACCTCTTAAAAGTTCACAACCCAGACATGATCTTTCTTGCAGAAACTAGAGCTACTTTAGAGAATATGGAGAAAATTGCTAGAAAAAACAAATTTCATGAATGGTTCCTTGTGCCTAGAATAGGTTTAGCTGGTGGTCTCCTTATAGCTTGGCATGATAACTTAAAGGTCAACTGCATTTCTTTTCATCATAATCTTTGTATTTTCAAGATAATAGATAACTTTAACAATGCATGGAATTTAGTCTGTATGTATGGTGCCCTTTCATCAAATGATAAATTTGATCAATGGGATATAATTGAGTCCTTCAGTAAAAATAATGATCTCCCCTGGATCATTATTGGGGATATGAACTTCATAATGCATATCCAGGAAAAACAGGGAGGAAACCAACATACCTCAGGAGCTAATAAACATATCCATGATACCATACAAAAACTAGGTTTGATGGACCTAAGGTATCAAGGCATACCTTTTACTTGGTCAAATAATAGGGAAGGAAAAGAAAACATTAAGGAAAGAATAGATAGAGTCCTGGCTTCGGCTAACTGGACTCTGTTGTATTCAAATGCAATAGTAAAACATTTGGTCAGAGTTGGGTCTGACCATACTCCAATCCTCCTAATTCCTAAGCCAATAATGACTAAGAACCGTAGAACCTTTAAGGTGTTAAGAGCTTGGTTTGACCATGAATCTTTTAGGGATTTGATCAGTTCTAATTGGGTGGAACATGAACAGGGCTCAAAAGCTTTTAGAGTCACAAAAACGCTAAAGAATTTAGAAAAAATCCTTAGAGACTGGAACAAGAATGTCTTCGGTGATATATTTAAAAACATTGAAAATCTTAACAAGGAAATAGAAGACCTCCACAAAATAGTTCCTCTTCCTGTTAAACAGATAAAAGACACTCAACATCAACTTGATGTTTGGTATAATAGGGAACGAGATTACTGGAAACATCTCTCAAAAGATAAATTTTTGAGAGATTATGACCAAAATACGGCATACTTTCATCAATGTGCCTCAAACAAAAGAAGAATTAACCACATCCATACGCTTAGGGATGAGTCAGGGGTCTGGCTTGAGGATAACCAACAACTCCAAAATTTAGTTATAAAACATTTTAAGAACATTGGGACCTCAAATGGAATTAAGCACCAATCCCTTATTGATGATCTAATTAAACCTGTAATATCAGATGAGGAAAATATTAGTCTAATGAAAATCCCTGATGAAAAAGAGATTAAAAAAACCCTCTTCAGCATGAATCAGTGGGGCTCGCCAGGTCCAGATGGTTACCCCCCTGGTTTTTTCAGAGCTAACTGGGACATAGTAGGAAAAGATATTATTGAAGTAGTTCAAGATTTTTTTAAGTCTGGTTTTCTGCTTAAAGCTCTAAACTACACCTATATAACTTTGATACCAAAAGTCCAGAATCCTTCAACGCCTAGTGATTTTAGGCCAATTAGTTTGAGTAACAGTTTATATAAATTGATTTCTAAAATATTAACAAATAGGCTTAAACCGTTCTTAAATAGGATTATCTCCCAAAACCAGTCAGCTTTCATTCCAGGAAGACAAATTACGGATAACATTATAATAGCTCACGAATTATTACATACTATGAAAACTTCTAAAAGCAAGAAAGGTCATCTTGCTCTAAAAATCGACCTTTCTAAGGCATTTGATAGGGTGGAGTGGAATTTTATAGAAAAAATGCTTATTAGTTTTGGTTTTTGTAAAGAGTGGTGTCAATTAATAATGCAGTGCATCACCACAACATCTTTCTCTGTTTTGTTAAATGGAAGTCCCACTGAGTCTTTTAAGGTGACTAGGGGACTCAGGCAAGGAGATCCCCTATCTCCCTACATTTTTATAATGACCATGGAAATACTATCTAGGCTTCTTTTTAAAGCTGAAGAGAGTAATAAAATTTCAGGAATTAAGGCAGCTAGGTCTGCCCCAAAGATTTCTCATTTATTTTTCGCTGACGATTGCTTTTTGTTCACAAAAGCAAGTATGAAGGAAGCAAAGAATTTAATGGAAATCCTTAATACTTTTGGAGAAATGACAGGCCAAGTCATAAATCTTCAAAAGTCTGGAGTCTTTTTTTCCCCAAGAATACATAATAAACACTGTAAAATCATTTCTAGAATTTTAAAGGTTAAAAAGATCTCTAAAAATGATAGATATTTGGGAACCCCTTTATTTTTCGATAAGAATAAACAAACAAATTTCGAACCTCTTCTTTGTAAGTACTACAGTTCCTTACAAGGATGGAAAAATAAATTGTTAGCTCAGGCAGGTAGGACTGTTCTCATTAAGTCAAATCTTAGTTCCTACCCTACTTTCCAAATGCAATGTCTGGCCTTCCCAAAAGATACTCTAAAAAAGATGGATGACATCCAAAGAGACTTTTGGTGGAACAAGAAAGACAAACTGCATTGTGTTTACACAAAAGCATGGAAAACTATTTGTAAAAGTAAAGATGCTGGTGGTTTAGGAATTAGAAACCCGAAGAAGCATAATCTTGCTTTACTTACTAGATTAGCCTGGAGGTTGATTACTTGCCCAAATCAACTTTGGGCTCAGGTTCTAAAACACAAGTACTTCCCTAACTCTAATCCAATTAGAAAGTCTAGGAAAAGCAATATCTCATGGATTTGGAGCAGTATTAAGAAGGGTCTGAATATCATAAAATCTAACCACATTTGGCAAGTAAACAATGGAACTTCCATTGACATTTGGGGAGATTTCTGGTTACCAGAACAGATCTCAGCCATTTCTCCCATTCTTGAGGATGAAAACACTCCCAAACTTGTAAATCATCTCTTAACAGAGCATGGAGGGTGGAATTTAGATACTATTAATAAATATGTTGATCCCAGTCTACATAATAAAATCTTAGCCATCACTCCAAACATTAGTGAAGAAGACAAAATCAAATGGAAGTCGACTCCTGATGGAGTTTGTACTACCAAATCTGTTTATAAATACTTAACAAAGTATGAAGTTAATGATAATGATAGAGAAATGTGGAAACTCCTTTGGGGATTAAACTGTATTCCTAGAATTAAAATGTTTTGTTGGAAATTGGTTTCTAGGGTGCTATCAGTTGGGAAAAGACTTTATAAGTTTAACAAAAATGCAATGCCTTATTGCAGAATGTGCAATAGTAATAGTTTTGAAGATGAAACTCATTTATTTATTTTTTGCCCTTTTGCAAAGGCAGTTTGGTTTGCTTTTTCGCTTTCTAATCTTACGATTAATACAGATATTGACAATATTAAAGTTTGGTTCAACTCATGGATCAAAGATAAAAATCTGAATGTTAAGCATAATCTGATAGCCTACATTACTTGGGAAATCTGGAAAGCCAGAAATGCAGTGACCTTTAGAAATGAAAAACCGAACCCTAGGGAGACCATCAGGAAAATTCAGATGGGGTTTTGCGAGATTCCAATGCAGAAGCCTATGGCAGAAAAACAAGTCCCCAATACGACAATGACTACAATTGAGGAAACACAAGATTTTGATTGGTTACTGACCTTTGATGCGGCTTTTGATAAAGAAGATTATACTATGGGTTTTGCTATAATTATGTATGACAAAACAGGTGCTAGAAGAGAATGCAGATGCGGGTCAGGAAATGCATCTTGTCCCTTAGATGCTGAGGCCAAAGCGTTTTTGGAGGTGGATAGATGGGTCAAAGAGTTGAAGCTGCTTTCTTTCAAAGTGCAAAGTGATTGCAAGAACCTTGTAGCCTTCCTAAATGGAGACTCAAAAACAGATTCTATTCTTCCTTGGTGGGCGTCTACAAATGTCAGGAAATGTATTAATGCTTTTGCTTCTTTCCAGTGTGCTAGTGTGTGTTTCAAAAACAGAAAGTTCAATCCCGTCGCGGATAAATTCGCTAAGTTAGCTAGAGTCTATCGAGTCAGTTTTATTTCTACAGAGTCTATGTCAGGAGTGCAAAAACAGTCTTTTTTTGATCAAGCAGAAAATGAGTCTCTCTTCAGACTTGTAAATGTAAACTCTGGGTTGTGTTAATGAATTTCTTTTTCCATCAAAAAAAAAAGAGAAATGAGAAGAGATAAGTTTATTAGTTTTTGTTTTTGTTTTTGTTTTAGGATTAGGGTTATAAAATTTGGGTTATTAGTTAAGATTTAGGGGTGGATTAATCTGTAAGGGTATCTTAGACTTTTCATACCTTTTTGGACATCCCTTATAACTATCCTTTGGATGGTTTTATTGTTTTGAAGCGCCAAAGTAAAGTATGCAGCTCCAAAATCAGCGCATATCAATATATCATCTGTTATAATATCCTTTTGAGGAGCTCTTGCAATGGTTGATGATTCTTCACATGAATCAATTAGACAGCAAGAAGAAGAACCCATTAACATACTTTCTCTACTATAAAATGAGAAATGAAAATTCTAGTGGAAAGAGACTTTTGGGTCTTTGATTATCTAACAAAACAAATGAATGCATAAAAATCTACTTGTTGGTCAACATTTTAGAACACTTGAGTATCATGTTTTTCTACCTACCTGCTTTTTCAATTCTTATGAAAGCAGCCACTTGCAGTATCATGGGGGCATATGCCCCAAGTTCCTAATAGAAGGGTCAACAAACCCCAATTGGGTCTGGCTGGATAACCTTATCTTCCAAACCCGGGTTGAGACACGTAAGCCAATGAGAGAGTTCCATGGTGTCAGAAAATCTTCATTATCAACCTCTCATTTACATTCTCTGTATCTAAAATCTACTTGTTCTCATCATCTGCAACAAAGAAAATTCCTTGCAAAAAGAAGAAAAAAACTCACTTTGTTTGTCTGAGAGAGGAAGAGATCAAATGGCATCTACTTCAATGGCAGTTCAAATGGCAATGCCAATAACATCTGCAACTCAGAAGAAGATACCATCAACAACATTCTTCAAGCCATTACCATTGAAGTCATCAAAGGCTGTTTCCGCACCGAAATCGGTAAGAGTTCAGGCATCACTGAAGGAGAAAGCTATTGCAGGATTGACTGCTGCAACTCTTACATTGGTTGCCATTTCAACTCAATTAGAAGAAGTTGGGAAAGACTACAATTTTGGCAAGAAATGGAGGATCTAACTGGTTGGGCTACTACATCATGGTGCATTGCAGGGGATTTCAACTCAATTAGAAGAAGTTGGGAAAGAAATAAACCAAGAGGAGGCTCAAAAATAGGGAAAAGACTGTTTAATGAATTCATGAGCTGCCATGATATCATTGATCCCCCTGTTCTTGGAGGCTTATACACCTGGTCAAATATGCAAGAGAACCCCATATTGTGCAGGCTAGACAGAATTCTTATTTCTCCAGAATATGAAGGTAAACATCCTAACATCTCCCAAATTCTACTGTCTAGAAACTCCTCAGATCATTCCCCTATATTATTCACTACTAACAGCAACATTAAGCATAACTCACCATTTAGGATTGAAAGCTTTTGGTTTTCTAATAAGACTTTCCTAAGTAATCTTCAAATATGGTGGGAAGCAATGAAATATACAGGCTCTCCTAGTTTTATATGGGCTAAGAAGTTGCAGAATCTCAAGTTCTTCCTCAAAAGGTGGAGTAGAGAACAATATGGTCAAGTTGCTGCCAAGAAAACTGATTTAGCAGGGAAGATTGATCTTCTCAACCTCAAAGAAGAGCAAGAAAGTCTGAGCAATGAAGAATTTATTGATAGAAGACAATGGAAACAAGAACTTAAACAAATAAGAGTTGATGAGTATAGAAAAAGCATGGCAAGAGCTAAAACTAAACACTTAAAAGATGGTGATCAAAATACAAAATACATGCACCAACTTGCAGATGGGAGAAGAAAAAGAAACAATGTACACAAACTGGTTATCAATGGGGAAGATAATTTCAATCAAGTGAAGATTAAAGAAGAATTCTGGAACTACTTCTCATCTCTATTCAAGGAGCAACACGAATGGAGACCTCAATTAGACTCATCAAACTTCACCAAAATTACAAATGAAGAAAAAGACTGGATGGAAAGACCATTCAGTGAGGAGGAAATATGGAGTACCATCAAATCATGTGCAAATAATAAATCACCCGGGCCGGATGGATACTCCTCTGAATTCTACAAAGCAGCATGGACAGTGATAAAAGAAGACTTAATGGCTGTCATAAATGAATTTTATGAAGAAGAAAGGATTAACTGGAGATTAAATTGCTCTTTCATAAGCCTAATACCTAAGAAAGATGAATGCAGCAGGCCACAGCACTTCAGGCCAATTAGCCTTGTAAGTAGCACTTATAAAATCATCACTAAGGCTATGGCAAATAGATTCAAAACAGTGATTCCTAAACTTATATCAGAGCACCAGGGAGCTTTTTTGAAGGGCAAGCTAATACATGACGGGGTGTTAATAGCAGGTGAGCTAATTGATGCTAGACTAAAGACTGGAGTACCAGGAATATTATGCAAATTAGACTTAGAAAAAGCCTTTGACAATGTCAATTGGCATTGTGTGGATTCCATTTTAGAGGGTGCGGGCTTTGGTGATAAATGGAGAAATTGGATACAATGGACTCTATCTTATGCACAATCTTCAGTGCTTGTCAATGGATCATCCACAACAAAATTCAAGCATCATAAGGGTCTAAGGCAGGGAGACTCACTCTCCCCATTTCTCTTTATTCTTGTAGCCGAAATCTTCACAAAACTCATGAAAAGAGCTGAACAGTTAAACATGATAGCAGGATTTCAGATGGGTAGTGAGTTGAATGTAACACATCTACAGTTTGCAGATGATACATTGGTCTTCTTAGATGCAAGGGAAGAGCAAGTGGAAAATTTACTCATGATCCTACAAGTCTATGAAGCAATTACAGGGCTTAAAGTGAACTTGGAGAAGACTACTCTCATCAGTATTGGCGCAGATCACAGACTACAAAGCATGGCAAGTATACTTCACTGCAAAACTGAAAAGTTACCATTCAAGTATCTAGGGCTACCACTTGGATCAACAGCTAAACAAACTAGTGTGTGGGACTGCATCATAGAGAGGTTCAACAAGAAGTTAGCTAAATGGAAGAGAAGATTTCTCACTAAAGCAGGGAAGATTGAACTCATAAAAAGTGCACTGGCTAGTCTACCACTATACTATATGTCTATAATGCAGCTACCTATTTCAGTGGAAAGGAAAATGAGGAACATTATGAGAGATTTTTTGTGGGGATCTACCACTGAAAAGAGGAAAATATGTTGGCTTGCATGGGAAAAGATATGCAAATCCAAGGAAGATGGAGGCCTAGCAGTAAAAGAATTGAGAGGAATGAATAAGGCATTATTAGCCAAATGGAGCTGGAGATATCCCTCATCCAAGAAGGCCATGTGGAGAAGAGTCATACAAATAAAAACCAACTCTGAGGAATCTGATCTCAATCCAAAAGAGTATAAGCTTGCTTTTGGCAGAGGGTTTTGGAATGGCATACAGAAAGAGAAATGGATGGTGGACAGAACATCTAAAATCCAAGTCGCCAATGGGAAATCTATCAAATTCTGGTATGACAGATGGCTTACTGACTCTCCTCTTTACTTATCATACCCAAGAGTGTTCAATCTGGTGAGAAGTAAGTCAGCTACTATTGCTGAATTGATTGCGCAGGGAAGATGGACTATAGCTCTTACAAGAAATCCAAGTAGGATGGAACGTCAAGAGATAAATCGACTGCTGCTAGCCCTGGGAGATATACCTGAACTTTCAGAAGAAGAAGACCACCTGATTCCCAGCTCAATCTCACAGTTCTCGACAAAAGATCAATATCAGTGGCTTCTCACACAAAGAAATCCACCAGGTACATCCACTTTCCCTCATAAATGTGTATGGAAGAAACACATCCCTCCTAAGGTTAAGTTCTTCATCTGGACTGTCCTGCACAATGCCATACCCACTACAAACAACTTGATCAGAAGAGGATGCGACGTCGAGGATCTCCGATGCAGTCTATGCAACAACGTGGATGAGACAGTCGACCATTTGCTGCTGCACTGCACATTTACAAAACAGATTTGGGAGTACTATATATCTAGTTATGGGCTGCAATGGAACTACAAAACCTCACTGAAGGAACACTTAATAGAATGGCTGGAGATAAGGGGTAAGAAACTTGGAAGAAAAATTTGGCCTATAATCCCTGCAGCTATTTTATGGGCAGTTTGGAAGGAAAGAAATGGCAGAGTCATGGGCAAAAAAAGACCTAGAAGTACAGAGGAGATCATTAACGAAATCAAGGCAATGGTTTATAAATGGGGATCTCTACAAAATTGGTTCTATACTATAAGGTTTGGAGACTTAATCCATAACTGGGATATTGTTCTTGAGCACAGTGTGACTCAATGATTTACTTTTATTTGCTGACTTTGGCCAAGGCAGTTGGGCCTTGATTTTTTCTCTTGTAACATCTTCTTTTTTTACAATGAATAAAATTGTAACCTTTTACCTCAAAAAAGTAAATCATTGAGTCACACTCTTACAGCAACAATGGTTATCCCTGAAGTTGCTGAAGCAGCTGGTAATGATCTTTCTCCTTCACTTCAGAACTTCTTGTTCAGTATTGTTGCTGGTGGAACCGTTCTTACTGCAATCCTTGGTGCTGTCATCGGTGTCTCCAACTTCGACCCTGTTAAACGTGCCTGAAAACGGAAAGCAATTTCGACTACTTCTGAATATATAACCTTGGTCTTCTCTGTATTTCCATTGTCTGTTTAATGTGTTCTTTCTTACCTTTTGTTCCCTTTCCATCTTACCTGTAATTTGATCTGAAGATATGAATTCAGAAATTCGGTATCCAAAATCAGATATATACATATTGCCTTCAGCTTACTATTACGTTCATACATTCAAAAACCAATATCAGTAGATCAAATGTGCTTCATCCATAATAAGCAAGCAAACCATGAACTCAGTAGACATGCACTTGAAATTCACAGATATTCCAAGTATCGCAAAATTCATCAAAACGAAATGAGCTTAAAACAGATAATTCATCAATGTTTTTCCATTACAAATACGTAACCCAAAATGCAAAAAAGTCTTGCAAATCTAAAATTCTCAACTACTCGAAAATTTCTCTCAATAAAAACGAAAACTGAAACACGGATCAAAATGCTTAAAAACCTTCAAGGAATCTGTCACTGCACTTTTGTATTCCCTGTTAGGTTTCATAATTCTTCACAGAAAAGTAGAGTTGACGATTAGTAACTGTTACCATTTATTTGTGTGTTGATGTTTAGTTTTCACGCCTTTCTCCTGTCATTACTTACATCCCTAAGCTACCGAAGTTATAACCGTGGGGAACTTACATCCTATGCAGAAAATTTTGAAATAGAATCAAGTAGATATCTACTCTCAGCTGAAAAGTTCAATTTCTCTGCCTTCAAAACAGTTATCTTTACCTTCTGTTCTTCGCCATAACTTTCTTCTTTGATTTTAAGCCTGAGAAGGAACTGACGGTAGAGACCCTGGCGAAATTGTTCCGTAAACTTAATATCGTCTTCTTGTTCGTTCTTCAGCTGAGACAACTCCTTAGCTGAGCAACCCATGATCTCCTCTCCTGTTTCTTGGAAAGCCGTGACCCAAGTTAATCCTGTATTATCCAGTACTTGAGCTTGAAGAAGATACCGATAATCACACTCGTCAAACTCTTGATTGCACCTGTCACATTGCCATCTGTTGTTACTTGTACTGACCACTTTCTTAGAGCACTGCCTATCACCAATCATCAATGGACAAGCTGTATAACAGAAATTTTCGTTCTTAATGAAAGATAGAGAAGCTTTTAAAGTAACCCAATCAGGCTTATCTCCCCTTCCGAGTCCTTCATTTTTAATCTGTGCAACTGTCTTACGGATCTCCTTTCTCTGTCCTCCTTGATTAAGGTCTCTAGAGATGGACACAGCAGCACTATCCTTGCCTTCACAGTCAAACCAATTTCTCAACAGATGAGCTTCGGGGAAATCTGGATTTATGAAGAGTTGGCTGGATGAAATTGTCCCCACTGATTTCCCACTGAAGTCATTTATTTTACCTGCTTTAACAGCTAAAACTGGAAACAATCCAAATTCAAACATCTCTTGAAGCTCTCTACCTTCTTTGTTGCAAAATTCACCCCATAAAGTTATTTCGACAGTCCGGTGGGTTCCATCTTTTAGGACCAGTGTACGTCTCTGAGTTTCCATACCATTCTTTCTCATAATAGGAACCGAAGGGTTGACAGTTACCACTATACCAATGACATCCAGTATGGAATTGTTCACCACATTCTCAATGTCACAGATTGGCGTGAAAGAAAATTGCTGTTGTGGTATTGCACTGTCCTCATCTTCACATCGTTCCATCGTGGAGGCCGCTTCCAAGAATATCTCCCATTCATTCTTAAGATGGTTGTAGTCTCTTTTAGCAGGTTTGAGGCTTCCTTTAGACACAACGTACACTTTTCCAACCTCAACAGAATCATAAAACCGATCAACAACAGCATTGAAGCAGGTCACACGAATTTCACCTCCATCTGAATCAAGGAGATCAAAAGAGAACACCTTCCCATCTCCCCTGGCATTGTTGTAGCGGCGAAGATCACCTTTAGCAGTTACTCTGGCCTTGATTGCCCATCGACCCTGATAAGGATTCAAGGCAGCAATTGGGATTATTCGAGCAGGAGCTTCATTCTTCACAATAGAACCATGATTCCTGTAATTCGGCGCTGGAGGTTGGTATGCAGGTTGTACAGTAGGACGAAAGTTC
>JAJJMA010186939.1:0-15981 GCA_023529015.1 Papaver nudicaule | reverse complement strand
TTGGCGTCAATTTTCTTCCATGGTGGCTGCAATTGACTCTCCAGTCTATGTGATGGGTGATCTTAATGCTCTTATGTATGCTAATGAAAATGGGGAGGAAGTGGTGCAACTCAAATGTGTAAAGCTTTTCAACAGATGATACAAGACAATGATCTCATGGATCTTGGTTTCGCCGGCCCTGCCTATACATGGACTAGTAAGCCAAACTCATGCGATGGTGTGTATGAACGTCTCGTTAGAGTTCTCTGCTCGCCCAGTTGGTTCCTTGATAACCCTTCTGCTGCTGTTTTACATCTGCCTAGATGGTGTAGTGATCATGCACCTATTTTGTTTATGACTCAAAGACAGATCAAGCGTAAGAATAAAGGGTATAAGTTTGAACAGTATTGGTTTGATCATCCCCATTTTATGGAGGTTGCAGCTGCCGCATGGATGGATAGCGAAGTAGATGTGAGAACTAAACTTAAAAACATGGCAATCATCTTCACCAAGTGGAGCAGGAAAGAGTTTGGCAATATCCCACGCGAAATTGAGAATGCCAAGAGAAAGCTGTTAGAGGTTCAGAAAGTCGCCCATCTCAGAGATGTTAGTCAAATTAGAAGCAATTAGGCGAGCAGTTGGACCACTTGTTGGTGACTGAGATGAAATATTTGGAGCAGCGAATCATACAAAATGGATGTCGGCTGCAGACAAGAACTCGAGAGTGTACCATCTCTCCATTCTTCATAGAAAAAAGAAGAAATACAACTTTGCGTTTGGGTCTCCAAAATATTTTAATTAGAGTTTGGGTCTCAAGACCGAGTTAACCGTCTTGACCGTTACATAATTAATTTTTATTTTTAATCAATTTATATATACTTAACGCCGTTAATTGTCGTTTATGATCAGAACATACCAAATTCAGCGGCAGCTGAGTTCAAACATTTCCACCGATTCCCACCACCACTAAGGTTGTATTTTTATACTCAATTCCATCATTGTTTCACGACTAACTTTTCCACCACTGTAACCATTAAAACCTATTGAATCCTCTTCACCATGAATGATTCTAAATCCAATTCATGAAATCTAGGCAACAATTTATTTATAAAGATTGAAGTCTCCCTTTAATAAAAAAAAAATTGATCTGTTTGAGGGAGGGTTAAATTCTAAAGTGTAGACAAAAAATCAAAAACATTCATACTCAGTTGATTCCAATAGATTCCATTGTTCTCACCTTCATTATATATTGATCCCATCACACCATCAAAATATTGAAAATACTGAAACTGATCAAATTTCTTATTAATATCAAAAACTTCAATAAACCCTTACTAAACCCTTGTTTGGTGACGGAAGATGAAACTCCTGATCAATAATTTCTCTCTCTATTTCTTTCTAACCGCTTTGCAAATGGAGTCTGGGGATTGGTCTACAATAACGAAGAGATTGTTGAAGCCTTGGTAACTCACTTTAAAAACATGTTCCAGCAGGATTTGAGTATCACAGTTTCCCCCACCATCTACCCAGTCAATAATGTTATCTCTGAAGAGGACCAGTATATGTTGCAGAGGATCCCTACCGATGAGGAAATCTTTGATTCTCTTAAACACAAATTGGAGACCTAAGAGCTCTCGGTCCTGATGGTTACTCAGCAATCTTTTTTAAGAGGTGTTGGCATCTTATAGGAAAGGAGGTAACTGCGCTAATCAAAAATTGATTTGCTTCTGGTACTTTGTCTTATGGAATAAATCATATGTATATCAAGCTAATACCTAAATGTAAAAACCCTTCGTCGTCGGTCGACTTTAGTCCCATTGCTCTTTGCAACATCCTATATAAGATTGTGACCAAGCTTATTGCTAGAAGACTTAGGCCTCTGCTGGATAACCTTGTTGCTAAGAATCAATCGGACCCTGGTAGACAAATTCTTGATAACATTGTCACGGCCAAGGAATTAGTGCTCTCAATGAAACACTCCCGGTCTATCATTGGATCCTTTGCTCTAAAGCTCGATATGAGCAAGGCTTACGACAGAGTGGACTGGAATTTTCTTAGGCACATCCCGATGGGTATCGGTATAACTGGTCATCTGCTTATTCTTATTATGAATGGTGTGAGTTCTGTCTCTTTTTCTGTGCTTGTCAATGGTGCTCCTGAGGGGTTCTTCTTTACAGAAAGGGGGATTAGGCAAGGTTGCCCTCTTTCGCCATATCTGTTTATTCTTATTTCTCAGGGATTATCTTGGCTCATGGAGAGGATAGAGGAGGCAAGCCTCTATGATGGTTATAAACTTAATAAGTATGCTCCTTCAGTTAGTCACCTAATGTTCGCAGACGATTTAATGTTCTTTGGTGTCCTTAATGACAAGACCATCAACACTCTGCAAGATGTTTTATTTGTATACTCTAGCTGGTCTGGACAAAAGACTAACTTCCAAAAGTCCTCTATACTCCAGATAAGAAAAAAGAGGTTCTAGTAAGCTTGGTATTCCAATTATGCAGCCATGAGAGAAATATCTCGGTGTCTATATTTTAAAGTCTGATAAAAGAGTGAGTACTTCCAACTTTCTTGAAGACAAAATGAGAAGTAAATTGGCTGGATGGAGAAGGTACTATCTTAACCCTACTGGTAGAACTAATCTTATACAAAATGTGCTTGCTGTGATTCCAACATATTACATGGCCAGATGTCTTGTGCCAAAATCTGTTCTTGCTAGATTAGTGAGAATTATAAGAGCTTTTTGGTGGGGTCATAACAGTGAAGAGACGAAGATGCACTTCATTGCGTGGGAGAAATTAACTGACTACAAGGCGAATGAAGGCCTTGGCCTTCGTCAATTAGAAGATGTGAACAAAGCACAAATTGGTAAGCTTATCTGGAGATTTCTGAATGATAGTGAAGGTCTTTGGGCTAAGATTTTAAGTGCAAAATATTTGGGTGGTAATAACTTCTGGGATTGTAAACAACCTAGAGATTGCTCTTCTACTTGGGGAGCAATGCTTGCCATTAGACCATTAATGAGTCGGGAATGCTGCTGGAAGGTGGGAAAAGGGAATGATATCTCTGTTTTTAAGGACCCTGGGATTCCAAGTCTCTACGGTTTCAACCAATGGGAGCCTCTACTCGGAACTATAATAGTATAATGGTTAAAGACCTCATTACTGAAGATGGCAGCACGTGGAAGTTGGATGAGCTAAACACTTTTTTTCTTAGCTTAGAATCGAAATGTATTCAGGAAATTTATATATCTACAGAAGTGGGCGAAGATAAGCTTTTATGGGTTCTCACAAAAAAAGGGAATTTCACTTCGAAAAGCTTTCACCAATTGTTCGTTGATAATCGTGGCTCTTCTTCGAAATCGGTTCATCAATCATTCGACTGGAAAGCTTTTTGGAAACTTAAGATTATACCTCCCAAAGTCCAGATTTTTATTTGGAGAATGTTACATAATGGCCTTGACGTTTGTGCCAACATTGGCAGATTTGTAACGGGGGTGGACATTGAGTGCAAGTTTTGTGGTGTTTTTCCTGAGACCATTGATCATCTCTTTGTGCATTGTGCTGCAGTCAAAGCTCTTCTATTTGACAGTCAGCTTGGTATTACAGTTCCACAAGATAGCCAATATACAGCGACGGACCTGTTAAAATCGCTCTTAAATGTCAATGACGGGGGTGTAAGCTTTAGCTCTTGCGCTTGTTTGTTGTGGTGCTGGTGGAGAGCGAAAAACAATCTGAGGTTTGAAAGTACCAAACCTTGCTTAATCAGGGTTACATCTGAAGCCAGTTGCATGTTTGGGAAATATTTTACTGCCATTACTGACTCCTACAGTAGTACTTCCAACGATCAAGATGTCGAAGCTCAACAGTGGGTGAGTCCCGAACAGAACGGTATCAAAATAAATGTAGATGCAGGTGTCGGGAATGACAAATGTGCTCCCGCAGCTGTGGCTAAGGACCATAATAGACAATTCAGTGGGGGAGCTGCGAACATTTTCAAAGTAAATGATCCAACTGTTGCTGAAGCTTTAGCCGTCCTCACTGGCGTCATTCTGGCTGTAAAATCAATCCTTGTAGATATATTATTGAAGGAGATGCGCAGTCTGTTGTCGAAGCTTTACATGATCCTTCAAAGAACCCATATTGGCGTATCACTCCAATACTTGCTGATATCAAAAGACTAGCCAGAACCCTTCCTTCGATTGAGTTCAGTCATGTTAGGCGTACAGGTAATGAGGTTGCTCACTACCTTGCTCATTATGTCCTTATCAACCATATTTCTTATACATGGTTGTCTTCTCCTCCCTCTTGTATCGAAGATGCTTTGGCATCCGAGATGGTTGTGTAATTGTTGTGGTTTTTCTGCTATTTTTCCACTTTCAAAAAAAAAAAAGACAACACTAATGCATCAACGACATATTTTATGACCTAGACTCTAATAATTTGATTATAAACTTACGAACGTTTAACAAAATTGTTCAAAGATAAAATTATAATGATAATAAAATGACAATATCGGAAGTACAAATAACACAGAGGCTAATAATTTGCATGTTTTAAACAAATTATTGCAACACTCTTAGCCTATATAACTCAAAAATGAAAGCATAGAGACACAAATGAAACACAAAACGAAATCATCAACTTCGTTGGGGGTACGTACTCCCATTAGTTATTACACACAAAATAAATAGATAAAATATTAATGGTGAGAGACGACATCTCTCATATTGCAGTTTGTTTGAGGCCAAAGAAAATCCAACAGGATCCATAGAGTTTGTATTACTTTTCATATTCCGAAGATATCTCATTATGAACTTTTGAAGACAATTTAAGTTTCTGAATCTCTGTAGGGACTTTGACATCTGTCGCTAATCCAAGATGCTCAAGTAACTTTATAATGTACCAAGGCAGGTCAAGCTGCCACCATTCGAGCCCTATCCGAGCTGAGTGCTGAAAGGCGTGATGATTGTTGTGCCAACCTTCTCCAAAACTTAATAATGTGCCCACCACCCAATTGTTCGTCGATAAATCTTTAGTTTTCCATGGCCTTTTCCCCCATGTATGGCACGCTGAATTCACAATGAACGTGCTATGGTGCACTGCTGCTATTCTAACACCCTACACAGCATTAGATAATTGTTGATTAACGCTCGCAAAAGTTGTCTAATTTCAAAAGTTACAAAAGATTATTGATAAAAAAAAATACACCAGCTGCTGTACTAATCACGCAACTAACTGTTAAATTTGTTCCCTTCTCCCCGCATTAACACATTAGGCTAATGGGCTTGTAAGTGCAGGTACAGTAATGATTGACAAATATCCAAAACCGATAAACCAGACATCACCAAAACCGTTATTTTCAGGGGTTTATCACCTTCACCGATTGAACAAATGATGTGTGCTAGAGGAGTCTATATTTGTGGGTGTGCCCCTTGGTCTCTCTATAAATATTATATCGGTAGATTTTTTTCTTTCTTTTAATGATATAGTACCTTGTTTTCATTTTTTTTCAATCAAATGTTGCCTTAAGTCAGGTCAAACGGTATCAATAACAGTCAACGTGCAGTACAGTACTGAAGGACAAGCTGAGCAAGTGTTCGTATACCAAACTCCTTTCTTAGTGGCAAACGAATTATAAAAGGGATCCAGCTATTTATGTACTTACCATTCCCCAAATAAGATGTGGTAAGCCTCCAAAAATGTACAACAGAAGTGCAAGTCCAACAAGATGAAATAGGTGAGTTCTCCGAAGGAACCGATAGTAAGGTTGCATTTTCAAATCCATTACATTGTTTGATTTTCCCAACTGCAAAACATGATGACAAAGATCATCAAAGAATTATCACATTTCAAAGCCATAGAAATACTAAGGTAACCATTTTTGTTTCACACAAAATATTAAACAACCGGGAATAGAATGAGACCTTTTCTTTGAGATAGTTGTTATGGAAAGCCCAACCTATGTGGCTGAACCAAAACCCCTCGATAGGGCTATGTGGATCTCTATGAGAATCTGTGAACTGATGATGGTAACGATGATTGCTTACCCAAAACATAGGGTCTCCCTGATGAGCAAGTTCAACAACAACAACAACAACAACGTTAAACATGCAGAGCAACACACAAAGAAAAAGGGTTAACACAAATGTAGCTAGCTAACCTGTGCACAATGAAGTCCAATATAAGCAAACAAGTATTCAAGTGGTTTTGTGAGCTTAAAACTCTTGTGGGTAAGGTTTCTATGGTAAGAAAGACTAAGTCCAAAATTCAGCGTCACTAGGTACAGTATCACTGCCACCCAGAAAGCATCCCAAGTGAAGTAGAAAGGAGCAAATAGAATCGCTATATGTTCCACCATGAAAACCCCCATGTTCACACGATTCCAGAAATCTCCCTTTCTCTCCTTAAGAACTTGCTGTTTCAATTGCACTGAATCAGTTTCTAGTGCCATTGTACTTAGATGCGCAATTTCCGGGTGCAGGGGTAGTTCACTACGGTTTTGGTATATATACTAAAAATCTATGCACTGTGCACGCACTTATTACATTTTTTTTTAATTATTGAAGGAAAACGCACTTATTACACACAGACAACTGGACAGCGTCGCTGGTATAGCCGTACAAACGAATGCACAAGTGCAGAAGCACTGCCACTAAAAAATGTATTGATTATTGCCACCCCACTGCACTAAATTGCACTGCACACTGCACTGCACACTGCACAGCCGCTGAGATCTGAGTTTTCCAAAAAAAAAAAAAAAAAAAAAAAAAAAAAAAAAATCTTCCATCTAAATCTTGTAATCTTGATTCAAATTAATAATATATGATTTTTATTTAAAAAAAATTATTGTAAATTAGTGATATTAGGTTTTTTTTTATATATTTTGTTTTTTTTTTATGATCGATAAAGAATAGAAGTTTGGTGCTCACGAATTTCAAACTCAGGCATTAGTATCATCACTCGATGACGTTACCACTACGTTTTTTTTTTAATTTTATCGGTCAATAGGAAAATTTATTGAAAATATGCAAACAAACCATGTACGGGCGAATATAAATTAAAGAGAGCATAAAAGCCCTGGCAAAAGCCAAAGCACAAACAAGAACTACAAGCATATAAAATTTAAAGAACAAAGATAAAAATTGCTTACATGTAGCTTGCAAACAAAAACAAGCACGCCAACCTCTTCAAGAATGATACTCACCAATCTCCTCTACTTCAAGGAGGACTCTCATCGATGTCCTCTAAGCTTAAATGCTTGTGATTTTTTACAACATCACTACACATTTTTCGACACTTTTGCTTCGGAGAGGAAAGCTCAAGTTAAACCCCATTCGGAACCAAATTCTACAAGTTTATTTGTTGAAATCATATTAGAAGTATCAAGAAAATTTGAAGAACATTTCTTTTTTGTGCTCTACAAATTACCACTATACTATAATTCACCTTTTTTTTCCGACTCCAATACAATAAAACCTCTATATAAGAATACTCCATATATGAATAACCCCATATAGGAACAAAATTCGTATAGGACAACCTTCATATAATAACAAAATTTTCGGGTCCTTATTTAGGCCAGTTATATTGAAGAAATAAAGTCCAGCGAAGTCATATATTTTTCGGTCAAGTCTTAATGAACTTACCTCCATATAATAATAATTGATATAATAATATATAAATAATATCAAAATAATATTCTCCTCTCAATTTCTCTCCTTTCATTCTCCTCCCAATTAATCTCAATCCCATATTTGGGATTCAGGGTGTTCAGATTTCAGGTTCAGGTGGAGTTCACCACTCCCAAATGTAAAGTTTAAATGTGTTGTGAGTTGGGAGTTGGAAGGAGAATATCACATTCAAAATAATATATAAGTCTCCACATACATCAAAGTTGAAGACAGAGAGAATTTTTTAACCAATTTGCATTCATCATTTTACGGAAAATGTTTTATAAAGGGGCTAAGAAAAGCCGACTCTAAGTTGTGAACCCGTTGATGTTCTATATCAGCTTGGAAGCAAGCATGTTCGTTTGTTTTTTTTCTTGGGTGACCGAATCCCATTTTAATTTCTAAATTTTATTTCGGTTATATTTATTGGATTGAGGTATCCCCTTGAGTACCTCTTTTCTAATGAATCTTTCCTCCTAAACGAACCAAAAAAAAAAAACAAATGTGAGAGCCTTACTCTTAATATAATTTATTTTTTGAAGTAAAATCCAACATAGAGAAGAATATGCGACGAGAAACCATACAAAATTGATTGTTCATATGGAGACAATATTTATACTACGTGGTTTGTGAAGTGGGCCGGTTAGACAGTCAGATCCTTCAAACTATTGCTAGTGGATCTTTATATGAAGAAGAAAATGGGTAGAAGCGTGGTGTTGTGATGCGTGATGGAACTTGGGTAGCACTGACCGGTCTATTTTAGTGTCATGTCCGTTGTATACTTGCTTTGTCGCTTGGACACACGAGTCTCTGTGTTTGACACATTTCCACATGTATCATGATTTACTATAAATGTGTGTTAATGATATAAGTTTATCAATACACATGTTTTCAATACACACCACTTCTTTTTTTTTATCGATAAAGGATATGCTAACGATTATATATGTAATTATATAAGTTTATTGTGTTCTATGCAATAATCAGATTGAGACTATACAACATTTATTGCTATATTGTTCTTTCGTTCACTCACTATAGGAGTATTTCGCAAAGGCTTGTGGTGTTCAGTGGGTAACACCTTTTACAATCAGACAACAGCTTGAAGGTTGGCTAGTTACGATGCTACGAGGTATCAAACATAGGTATTTGGACATTGCTTTTGTATGCTATCAGGTGGGAAGTTTGGAGTGAGAGAAATAGTCGCATTCATGGGACTAGAGGCGAGATAAGGGGCGGAAATACCGATAATGATTAAGCAAACTATCAATTTATAGACATCTATCAGTAGTGTATGTGTTTGAGTCGCGTCGTGCTTGCGTCTCTGGATCAGCGCCGGTACAACACAGGTCGGAACCAAAAAAAATAGGGTACCATTCTTATCATCGAACCATCTGTTTATCCAATGGCTCAAATTCACTTGGTACCATTGGTCCCCTTTAACCAAATAAAGAAATGTGTATTTGTAAGTTTTGAACCATAGTATTTTCAATCACAAAATTGGTCCGAAGGACCAATTTTGTCTCAAACTTTATCTAAAAGACATCAAAAATCGGAACTTAATCATATGGACAGAATAGGGAAAGATACTGTTTTCTTATCCTTACTGTCCATTTAAACAAAAAAAGTTTGAGATACAGTCAGCAAAAGTAGTTTATTTTTACAAAATTGCCCATGAACATTACATACAATCAATTCCTTCGCTCAGTTTTTTGTTATTTCCAAACTGCTCTGTTTTCTTATCCTTCGGGAACAGAGATACTCTGTAGCCATCTCTGCAGCCTACCCCCTTGTAAACCACCAGGAACAGCAACAACAACATCACCACTGCAGCCTCCACGCAAATCACTAGGGAACCCTTGTAGAACCCATCTGCATCACCTACAAACCACCAGTTCACTGCAACCACAACCATCAAACCCACACAAGCCTTAACAAGCTAGCAACAGCAGTCCAAAACTCTCCACACACCAGCTGCAATACTCCACAATGTACTCAAATTCAAATACTCATGAGCTCAATAAGCAACAATCTCATGTCTACTGTCTGTATTGCAGAGTGTAACAAAGATCTCTATTGGGAGTCTCTCAATCACAACCATGAAACAGGAAATGCAGGACGAAATGAAAGCTGAAAGGAAGATGCATCACTAGTTGAGACTATTCAATCAAACAGATGTTTCAACGGAATTAAACCAAAGTGGAAGAAGCAAATAACCTGGGTCTTCAGGTATGGCTGGAGAGTAACAACAAACTGAGATGGATCGGATGCTGGAGAGCAGAGTGTTGGATCCACCGTACAGAAAGAGTGCAAAACAAGGACATACGGAAGGGCATGCATCTCCACTTCCGCATTATCTGTTTCCTCTACCTGCAAGGCAGCAGATACAGACAATACACAAAACTCAAAATCATAAGCACCTAACATTGACCAGTAAAGCAACTGAGGAGCCATGAACCTGACCTGCAAAATTCTTTCCAGTAAGCACTTGCACATTAACTCACATCGTTTGCGCACCATTGCCAGAGACATTGGACTGATACCAGCAGCTTTACTCGATTGAGGGAAAAAATCAAGTGCTAAGTTGCGCCGTAAGACAGTGACAAGTTGTTGATGGTTAGACATCTTTCTTAACATCTCAACAACCTGCTCGGTCTTCTTTGCCACCTCCAAAGGCACAGAACTACCATCTCCGGCAAACTGTGTCTGCGCGCGATTAGGTTCCTCGAACCAGAAGTCGTAAAATGTTTTGCAAACTAAATCCTGCCAGGTTCACTCCAAGGTTCATAGATCACTACGAAAATTTCAACTACCTTCAAACCAACATCCGGATGTGAAGCAATATGTCTCCCAACAAGCTCCAAAGCAGCTTCGCGCACAGAGATGGCAGAGTCACAAAATCTGCCTTCAACAGCAGATTGAACACGCTTTTCACATAAGACCTCTGGATCAGCTTCAACAATCAAACTGACCTGTTCCAGATATGAAAACTGTAAGGCAAGAAAATAATAGTACTGGCACATCAGAAGGAAGGAGAAATGATCTTACTGCGCGTAGTGCTTTGGCCCTGATTACAGGAGAGTTCTCCCTTAGACTAGCCTGAAGCAATTACACATCAAGGATAGTTTCTGGATTTTACAGCAAAAAATGCAGCACATAAATATACTTACAAGAAGCATGCAGAGGATCTTATCAAATCCTCTAGAAAAGGAATTTTTCTGCCCAAATGCCAGGGATATCTTTTTGGCCGATTCTCTTGTTAAAAATGATGAAACAACAGTTGATGTCAACTGCAGTCTAGCGAGGTAGTAGAACAACTTCTCTTGAGATTTTGGATCATCTTTGTACCACAGACAAAGATAGAACCTGCAAGTAATTGGCCTGATTAGCACGTCAAAGAAAGTATGAACTATTTCAGAAGTCAATTGCCTCAAATACGAACCAGCGGGCATAAAGATGTGCATCATCAGTAGAGCCATCTCCTTGCATGTAATTTAAAAGCAGTTGCTGAACAATTTCCATTTTTGTAATCAACTCTGAAGCTTCGGGAGCACCTTCTGTTTTGGATTTGAGGTACGACTGTAGATCTATCAGCTGCTTCTTGCCAAGGCAAAAATGACAACACCACCCCCGAAAAGGAGCATCGCGTTCTGTAACTCCCATACAATCTGTATGAAACAATATTCGACAGTCTTGACACAAAAACACTATTTTCCTACTTCTTCCATCAAGACAAATAGAACATACATCTCTTGGGTAACTTTGATCAGCAACATCTTCGCCAACCAACTCGTGTAAAATCCAGAAACTATCCTTGCTGCAAGACACATCATCCTCTTTCAACCTTGCAGCAATTGTTCCAAGGAGGTCAATGGCCAGACAACCTGCAAAACAGAAATGTTACAATCAAACAGAAATGCCAGAGGAACCCAAATCGCCATCCTTCAAAACTCTAAATCAAATAAATTCATACAAGTGTAAATAAAACTGATAAAACCCAGGTACAAGTGTGTGTATAACTGGTTATCCCTGGGTATTAGTGGTTATGATGCTAGGTATTAGTGGTTATGTAACTTCAAGAGTACCTGGGTATAACTGGTTATACCCAGATAAAACACTGATAAAACCCAGGTATAACTGGGGTAATTGCAGGAATTAAACAATTGCAGGAATTAAACACTGATAAAACCCAGGTATAAGTAGTGACTACACTAATAATACCTAGATATAAGTGTCGATAATTGCAGGAATTAAATTCATCCCACACAATTGCAGGAATTAAACACTGATAATACCCAGGTATAAGTGGTGATAATTCTACAATAAATCATTTTTACCACTTGTACCGGGGAAAGGATGCCAAAATTTCTACCACACGATACACAAGAACATGATAATACCCAGGTACAAGTGGTGATAATTCTCAAATATATATAGAAAGAACTAACCTCATTTGAATACACCAAAATCAAAATCAAACTTTTATGATATACATATCCAAAATTGAACGAATTAAGAACTCATTAGCATTACCCATTCTGTAATATCATTAGAATGAAACTATCACTATAAAAAATAACAAAGAAACTTTGATTAAAAATTAAAAAAAGCAGGATCGGCAGAGGATTATAGATAGCTTGATTTGAATCAATCTGGAAGGAAAAATTCATTTCGTCCTCCACAAAATAACAGTCAGAAAGGAAACAAAGTAAAACCAGATCCGTTTATCAAAAATTGTAAGATTAAAAAAGCAAATTAAAACTTTTCCGATCGATGCAAAAAAAAAAAAAGGAAAGGAGGAGGATTATAAACTTACGGGCTTACGGCAGAAACACCACCACCAACAATTACATACTTGAAATGCTTTTCCGCCATTAAAATTTTAGGAAAAAAATACAGTATCTTCACTATTTTCTAGGGTTTTCAAACAAGAAATTCGTGAAATTTAGGGTTTTCAAACAGGAAATTGGTGAAATTTCGTAGTGAAATCGACATGGAAGAAACCTACCAGATCTGGTGGTGGTGTTGCTGTTTTATGGATACGGTGGTGGCGTTTCTGTTTGTGGTGGTGAATATGGTGGTGTTGCTGTTGGAGATGACGATGGTGCTGTGGTTGTTGGTTGTGGTGATGGATACGGCGGTGGATCTGGCGGAGAAAGAGGTTGCTGCTAGTGTTGGTAATGGTGGTGTCGATGATGTTGGTGGTGGAAATGGATACGACGGTGGATCTGGCGGAGAAAGAGGTTGCTGCTAGTGTTGGTAATGGTGGTGTCGATGATGTTGGTGGTGGATATGGATATGGTGGTGGATCTGACGGAGAAAGAGGTTGCTGCTAGTGTTGGTAATGGTGGTGTCGATTAAAAGAGAAACTTGAATGAAGATGGAGGAGGAAGAAACCAGCAGCAATGTCGAAGAAAGAAAGAAAGAGGATGATTTTAATAGCTGAAGGGGTATTAAAGTCCTTTTAATGTGTGACGTGTCCTTTGTCTTTTAGATAAAATGTGAGTTTTAACGGTCCGCTAGGACCTGGCCGCTTGCGGCCAGGTCCATTTCATCAAATTTCTCATTTTCAATTTATAAGCGTGTAGAAACGTGTACTAGAAATAGTCGCATCATTACTGTCTGTTCAATAAGAATGCCTGGGCAACCTCTTTTTTACTTTTTTTTATGGCACTTGTGCACATGGTTTTCCTTTTTAAGGAAATTATTTCCTTACTAGTGTACCGTCATAATGGTAGAACACCCTTACTGTTGCAACCTTTATAACAAGTTTAAGGGTCAATAACTAAATGGTCATACTTTAGTTTTACCCTTTACAAAATGGTCATATGCAAGTTTCACTTTTACAAAACCATCATATTCCATCCGAGTTAACTATTTTCAAAAAAACGGTGATTATTTCTGCCTAACTTACCCTTCATGTTAACTCAACCACACTTAATAGAACCCTGAACTGAACCCTGAACTGAACCCTGAACTGAAACCCTGAACTGAACCCTGAACAGGAACCCTGAACTGAACCCTGAAACCCCAGAACCAGACACCCCAGAACCCCCAGAACCAGAACCCCCAGAACCAGACGCCCCAGAACCAGACGCCAGAACCAGAACCAGACGCCCCAGAACCATAACCAGAACCAGAACCAGACGCCCCAGAACCAGAACCAGAACCAGAACCAGAACCCCGTCTGCCTGAATCTGAACCCCGTTCGCCTGTTCTTCAACACCCGAACAACCCCACAACCACCCCAACCCTAAAATCACCACCGCAATCCTGAAACCACTACAACCACCGCAACCCTGAAACCACCACCAGAACAACCATAACTACCAATCAACATAATCAAAACCACTATATCTTCGATGAGTTTAAAAAAAAAAAACATCATCACCATCATCAAATCTGTAAATCTTTCCACCACCATGAACCAAAACAACAAACCCAAAAACCCATTCTTTTCTTTTTGTTACAGAGCACAGATCTACCCCCAATTCCAAATCCATTATTCATCAAGCTATTGAAGAAGAAATTAGGGTTTCAGAAGAAAAAAAAACCCAATTTTTTCAAAACTAGGGTTTCAAAAAATAAATCCCAAAAATTGAAATTAGGTTCAGAAAGTTGATAGACGAACCTCGTGATGTTTGTATACATGTTGATGATCAGTACATCAAGTTTCTTCTCTTCTTTCTCAGGTTCTCTTCACTGTTCTCACGATTGAGGAATCAAACCGCTTCTTCTTCTCTATCGTTCTTCAAGAACAACACCTAAGATCCATAACCCAGTAAACCTCACCCGAGATATATCTCCTAATCACTAAATGAATATCGCCTCCAATCGCCATTTTTTCTCCAGAGAGAAAACCAGAGAATGAGATGCGGCAACAACAGAGAGAAGAGGAAGATAGATTTTTGTTTATAACCTAGGTTTTCATCTGTCCGTCGATTTTCCTAGAGATCTAACTATGAGATGTAAAGTTGCGACACGTGTCAGATACTCAGTTAACTCAAGGTTATTTTTGTCGAATTCACAATTAGTTGGGGGCAACAATGACTTTTCCCCACCTGACTTAACTCTGAAACGTGTCATAACGGCCCATTTAACGTCCGTATGACCATTTTGTAAAAAGGTTGTAACACGGTGACTATCTTGTAAATCGGGTCATAATACTATGACCATCTTGTAATATCCCCCAAGTTTAAAGGTTACACCGTGGATCAGGGTTTTTACCCCTTTGTACATTTCTTTTTCTTTTTCAACACTAGAATAGGGCACGTGCTTCGCAAGGGAAAGGAAACAAAGTGGTAATTTGCCACAATCCCTGCTACATATCGCCCTCTTTCATCCCCCTCTTCCATCGCCCCCTATGTGGCACTCACAACCAGCACAAATTTCCTCCCAACCCCATCCAACCAAGATCTATAGGGGTCCACTTATTACCATACAACCAGTAGAAAGATGACACATAGGCGGGGGACATATGAGGGAGACAAATCCGGGCTACACGAAGCATTTTCGCCACAATCCAATCAAAGGCATATGTAAAGATCGATTGCAGTCTTAATCCTGAAGAGAAGATGTAAAGATAAAGTGAGTGAGAGGGAAAAAAATGCTATTTCAATTTTATTTCTAGAATGTCGGTTACTACGCTTCCCTAAAAAAAAGAACTCTGAACTGTAGCACTCTACTACTCCTTTGGTTTCTTAAATTATGATTTGACAATTGACAATTTTGACCTCAAATTATTTTTTTCTTACTTTTGTATGATGGACCTTTTAGTAAAAAACGCCTTATAAAAGGCTTTGCTTAATAATAGTAAAGATATCTTTTCAATTTCGAAAAGAAAAATAAAACCTTTATAACGGTCAGTCAGTCACATACAAAAATGGAACAGGAGAAGACATAAAAACGGCCCGTTAGTTACGTTATTAACAATTGATCGTTACTGAAAACGGTAATGCACTACGGACATGACGACCATTCTTTAAAATTCTTCAAGTAAACCCCATGTTTAGCTGCCAATTAATCCCAGCCAGACCAGACCCTCAAGAGTCAAGAGACGAGATAAATTGTTCATTTTGTCATCAAAACTGATATACTCCCCGCGGGTTTCACACCCTCAAAAAGTAGAGAGAAGCGCTGGTCCCCACCAACCCGCCACCAAGGAAAGCAGGGGGTTGGGCTTTACGGGTTAGTGGGGACAGCTTGTGTTTGTGAGAGGGTGTGAAACCCGCGGGGTTGGACCCGCGGGGAGTAAATCATTTTTGTTTTGTCATTCAAAACAATTTCAACCAATACACAACATAGTTAATATAGTCATTGAATAACCAACA
>JAJJMA010186870.1:0-13265 GCA_023529015.1 Papaver nudicaule | reverse complement strand
AAAGAAAGAATTTGTTCTTATTCGGCAACTTCATTGATACGAGAACCTCAAGAAATGAAAAACACAGATCACACATGGGTTCCACTTAATCAGTGTCCTCGAGTCAAAATCATCGAACCAAAGATGAATACATTCTCAACATTCAATAAAAACCTCATAAAGAGGAAGAAAAGAAGCCGGAAGGAATTAAACGGCTAAGATATCAAGAAGACCTTCGAAAGATACGCCTTGAGTTTCATCACCACCACCCAATTTAATCATAGCTTTAATATCATCATCACTTGTAAAAAGTCCGGCACATTTCATGTAATCCTTCAAATCCTCAAACCCTACTTTTCCATCTCCATCTTTATCCATAATCTTGAACACCTCGTTCATTAACGACGCCGACGAAGAAGTTGACGGGTTTCTTGAGTTCATTCCATTTCCACCCATAACAACTTTCTCGAATTCGTCAATTTCTACAAACCCGTTTTTATTAGAATCCGCAATTGATATCATGGAACTGATTTCTTCATCACTGGCTGTACGGTGAAAACCCGAATAGAACGTTTTTAAATCATCTACGCTGATTTTTCCATCTCTGTCTGTGTCTAGCACATCAAAAGCCGGACGGAAATCAGATTCGGACACTGTTTCAGACTTTGGACGCGAATTTACATTTGAAGGACACATTTTTAAGGAATTCGTGAGAGTTCTTTTCGAAGAGCTAAATTTTTTTTTTCTTTGCTGTTGAAGAGAAAATTGGAGGCTGGGTTTTATGAATATGAATGAACAAGAAAGGTAACAGAAGAGTCGTTATTTATAGAGAGGGAGAGCAGAAATCAAGTAGAAATGTGAGGCGCAAGAATCGTAGTCGACAAGATTTAGGGAGAGTTGACCAGAGTCGTGTGTAACGATCGATTTTTGACGTGTGTGGTGATGTCATGAGTTCGAGTCTGCCCGGATATAAACAAATGGTGTGTTTGGATGCAGGATTTTAGAGAGGGGATTCATCGAACCAAGGGATTTGGTAGAATTATAAATCCCTTGGCCCGTTTGTTTGCCAAAATTCCTTGTATTCATGTTTTCCCTGGGAAACACTTTCACAGCAAATCCTCTAAATCGAGTAACACCTTCCCCTTGTTATTTGCTTGGAAACTTTCCAAGGGATTTGTGGTCCCACCAAAGTTAAACCCTAAAATCCCATATAAAATCATCGGTTTAGTTATATTTCCCCTCCACAATTCCGCCTCCTCCCGCCATCATCCCGCCATATTTATCATTTCTTGTTGAAGTTGTTGTTTCTTCTCCTTGATGCATAAAAGTGATTTAAAGAGATAGATAGATATGTGTTTTTTGTTTTTGCTTATGCTTACACGGTTGCACACTAAGCACATAGCTATCTATTTTTAATATCAAAGATTTTAAATCCACCAACTAAGTTGAGGTCGAGATAGTTAATATGGAATTTCAAAACAGAGCATTTGTGTAAATCCTAGGTTTGCCAAACAGTACATGGAATTTCAAACAAAGGATTTGACAGTTTCCAGGGATTTTTTCTTGAGTTACCAAACGCGCCAGGTATTTACATAAATCCCGGGTTTTATAATCCTCTGGAATTATAAATCCCCTGAAAACGTAAATTCTGCAAAAGATTTTTGTAGAGATGGAAGTTTCTGGAATACGCGGATGGTCTTAGAGCCAGATTGAATTGGAGTTAGCAGCTATAATAGTTGATGCTGCCATCCCAGCTGTACATGTGTTTGGATCTGGATTTCTAGGTCGATAAATCCCATTTATCTGGTACCTGTCTTGACATGAGACTAGGTCTCTGAATCGGCATCTAAATCAGTCAGCATCCGGAGTTCATAATGTGTTCATGTTTGATCGACCACCTGAATTCGAAACTCGTCTGCATTGGGATGAAGGTTTTTTTTTTCATATTTTTTTGTCTAGCTCCCTGGATTTGTAGGTAGTGGGTTTCGGTCAAACCCTTCGTTTTTTTCCCAAATTGGAAAAGTTATTAATGAGAAAAAAAAAATAATGAACAGTGCAGAGAAACCAATCACGGCTTCAAATTACATTTGCAAAACAATTCCCAGTTAAACAAGACTTGAGAAGTATTATATATAGCATGAATGTGTCTTTGCTTGAGCACCACAGAACAATCATTCGCTTTGATTAAGTATATGACCTCAGTAGCAGACTTATGTCGACCACCATAAACTTTGTTGTTGCGTTCTTGTCATATACACCATGTCAAAGCATAATGCATTATTGTAGCTACTTTTCTACATCGTCCTCTTAGGTTCTTCCCCTCTCATTCGTCAAAGAACTTCTGTATGGCGTCTAACATTATCTACTTCACTCCTAAAGCATTAATGAAATACATCCAGACCTCGCGTGAGTAATCAGAATGTAACAACAAGTGCGTATTTGTTTCTTCTTCTTTATTACAAAGAACACAAGTGTTGTGTGTCAGTGGAACTCCCATGTGGATCAACATCGTCTTAGTTGGTATTGATTTGTGCATTAAAGCACAAAACAAAATGCTTACCTTAGGTGGAATATCCTTCTTCCATACAGGGCCGGCCCTGAGCACAAGTTGTCCAAGCTAAACTTTGGGGCAGCAAGTCCAGGGGGCAGCAAAATAAAAAAAATCTAAGAGGGGGTTGTATCATAATAAAACCATTTTGTTATCTAAAACGTATTAGCAACAAATTAATTCTCAACTAGGAAGGAGCATAATACGAATAAAGACATTTGTTAATAATTTGGTTGTAAAAAAAAAAAAAACTTGAAAAAAGTAATCATCTTCTCTCTCGAACAGAGACTTCTTCTTTCTCCTTTCTCTTCCTATCTCATCCATCACAATTCACAGCACCACCTCTGGTCGCTAGTTTCACGGTGAGTGAAATTAATTCGACGAAAAAGGACAGATTATCATTTATATTTTATGGGTTATCTTTTATTTTGATTTATATTAGTAATCTCAATTCCCAAATTGTATTTTAAGGGAAAAATTATAAACCCCCAATTTTATCAAACTTATCTAATTAGCAAGTAAAACAGAAAAGAATTAATTTGATGAAAAGAATTTGTGATTTCAATATAGGCTAATGTCTCTAATCTCTTTGTTTGAAGCATTTTTGGGCTTGTTGTTAACTGGATTTTTCTGATTAATTGCAGGTAGAGGTATGGTCAGAAAAGAAAACAACCATCTGGATGTCAAAATAGAAAAACAAAAAGAAGCTGGAGGAATCTACTAACTAAATCTCTTGCGAGTTCGCTTGATAAATTTTTGGTTAGAAATCAACCAATAGTTGAGAATGTGGATAATGAAGATTGTGATGCAACTGATAATGGTATGAATGGCGATGTAGATAATGCTACTGCTGAAAATGGTACGAATGAGGGCAATGGGAATGATGGTGTGGTTGATATGATTCATATGAATGAGGGCATTGGGAATGATGGTGTGGTTTATATGAATGAAGGCAATGGGAAAGATGGTGTCCACATGAGGATGGCGCTAGTGGTAATGATATGAATCAGGGCAGTGAGAATGAGAATGATGGTGTTGATAGAGATGGAAATGAGGGTAATGTAAATACAATGGCAGAACCAGAAGCTGTAAATGGTGTTGATGAAGTAACACATACAGACATGTTTGATCCAGATAATTGGAATACAATTGATCAAAAACTTGTTGATTTTTCAGTTGAGAAAGGTCCGGTAAGAGTTGATAATATTTAATTTCCTCGAGATGCTAAGGGCAAATGTTTCTCGAGCTATTATTACTTTAGGAAAATGAGCAATTTTGAGAAACAAGAAAGGAGATGGTTAATTTATTCAACATCTTGGTAGATAAATGCTAAAAGATTTCCAAATTAGATTAACCTAGGATGTGTTTGATATTAGGGAAAGGAAACAATTCCGTGGAAAGTCTATTCCTTGGAATCAATTCCGAGGAAAGGAAGGAAAGACTTTCCATGGAATTACATGGAATTAAGTTAAATATAGACACTTTTTTTAAAAATGGACCCACAATTCCGTGGAATTAGATTTTAATCAAACAACTTAATTTCTTTATTTCCTTGGAAAGGTACTAATTCCATGGAAATAGATGTTATCAAACACAGCCCTAGGGTTTCTTTGTGTGCAAGCTAAGTAACGGGTTCGCTTTACACAGGCACTAGCTAACTTGTAGCACAAATAATCTATTACTTTATCTCAAAGCAACCTATCTTATTGAGAGCTATACATAGAAGATTAAAGAACGAAAACTCTAAGCATCAAGCATACGTGAAATTTCTCTGAGGAATTGATCGTAAACTCTTTGCACTTTGGTGTAAGCTTGTTGTGGTAGTCATCTTCTATTAGGTAGCAGTTCCTCTATGGGATTTAACTAACGACTATAAAGACTTCTCTAGAGAGTTGGGAAGCACAAGTAGGAGATATTTGCCATTGTGGTATTTATCGGATTAACATGTAACCTTGGTTGCCTGATCACGTTCTTGTCTATTCTATGGTCCTTCTCTTCTGCAATAAGGCCATTCAAGAACTGATACGTAACTACAGGGTTGTAACTGAGGCAACGTATGGGTGCACACGGTGTTGTAAGACCTAGTTAGCTCCGGTTGTGTAAGTTTCTTAAGTGATTCTTTTCATAGCTGAGGTAGACAAGTTGGGCATAGTTTACTCGGTTTACTTGTCATCCCCCGCTTGTAAGTAGGTTTCCGTATGACCTGGAGTAATCCAACGTAAGTCACTTTCGTATGTTAAACTGAAGAGGCGATTCGAAACATACAGTTGGTACTTGGTATTAGAGGTTGGTAATAGAGGTTGCAAAGCCGAAGTTCTCAAAAAGCCTTTAACAGCGGTTAAAGAAACTCCAAGGCCTGTAAAAGACGTCATCTAGGGGAATCAAGTGTGTAGGATCTGTGGGGGATCCAGAGACGTAAAGAGCGCAATAATATTCAATTTACTTGGAGGATTGGAGTTGGTCTCTTCTACATCCCAGACCGATGTTTTATAGTAGGCTAGCGTTTGTAGACAGTTAGTATTGTGCGGTGTTCAATCTGGACGAGGTCCCGAAGTTTTTCTACCGGAGTGTAGTTTCCTCGTTAAAAAAATCTCTAGTGTCTTGTATGCTTTACTTTCCGCATTATATCTCTGATTATATAATTAAAGAAAACACAAGTAGTACATTATTATAATTTGCAGTTAGTCCTCAATCCTTTCAAGGGATTCACCAAGACTTGTCTTGCATCGGGACTAATCACTTGTAATCCAACTAAGGTTATCAACGATGTGGATATTGATTTTTGAGATTGTCCATATCTTACCATAAGATTCACGAGACCAAACGAAAATTTGGTTGTATTTCGGTACCCCTGTGTTTGTACCCTAGTATTTTGGCACCCCTTTTATTGGCTAAGTAAAGCAATGAAGGTCCCAAATACTATGTTTTGGATGGCAGCCTTGATACAGGTGCCCAAAACACTAAGACTTGGCTTGGCAGCCTAGATACTGGTGCAAGGCAAGTCCATGCACATAGCAGGGAGCGACTTACCCGAAGGCGTGCCACGTCAGCAAGGAGGATGACGTGGCAAAGTGCCACGTCAGTAATGTACACCGTGATGAGGAGGCACATCAGCAATGTGCTGACGTGGATTACTGGTTGAGTGTTATACTGCAGACGTGGCGAGATGACACGTCAGTGTTTTCTAAACAGTCAGCAGTGACTGTGCTGCCACATGGCCAAGTAACCCATGCGCAATTCCACTGGGACACGTGGCGAAGGAGGCCGGCGGCAGAAGCCGGCGGCCGGTCGGGGCATTTTGCTAAAGTCTTTTCCGTTCTTGTCCATTCGGCCCAAGTCCATTGGGCCCAAGTCCTTTTGGGCCAGTCCATTTGGCCCAATTCTGTCCTTGCTTCTGTTTTGTGCTTTTTGGTCTTTACCAGCCCTGTTTGCAGGCACTAATCCAGCCCGTTAGCGTGGCCCAACTCCAATGGGTTCGTGGGTCCACCTTGGACTGTTCTAGAACATTCTGGAAACACTTGCTAACCAAGAAACTGCCTCGCAGATAAAGATCCTGGAAGATTCTGGAAGACTTGTAACCCAAGTAATCACAGGTAATCCTTATATCGGATTTGGGATTTGACCTAACAGAAATATATAAATAGAGGGGCCTGGAACACCAAAAGGTACGCAATATTTCTCATACACATTCACCTGTGCAAAACACCTACTGACTTTAGCATCGGAGGATTTTCTGCAGGTACCCCCCGTACCTCAATCCAGTTCGTGTGAAGATTGAAGACTGCAACAAGAGATCCAGATTTACAGTTTCTGCGTTCTACATCAACAGTTATTGTGATTGTGCTGGAATTTTATATTCGGGTACAATCATTGGCGCCGACTAAGGGGAGTTCGATAAACCCCAGAAAGCGAATCTATTTTTTCTGAAAGAAAATATGGTCAGAATCGAAGAATATTCAACATCATCAACCCCTAGCTCGCGACATCAACATCCTTGGAACCAACCTGACGGTTTCCAATATCCTGAAGAAAACATCGCAACCGGTGGTGGCTGGGGATATATGGCTGCAGCAGGCGGGATGTTCGTTTATTTTGATGTCGGTGACTATTATGGTGATGAATACGATGATCTTGATGCTGATGATGAAGGTGATAGGTCTGCGACTCCCAGTCTAGATCCTGAACCAACACCTGATTTATGCAACATCTTTTCAATGAATATCAACACTGGCAGAACGTCAGGAGACAGGAAATGTTAACGTCCAATACCTCTTGTAGTCAAGGTGGAAATAGAAACCAGAGAGGTCGATCTGTGTTCGAACGCTTAGGACCAGTTGTAGTACCAACATGAGATCTTCCTAGACGAGGGCGTTCTGAACAGGAAAACTGCCATGGTGAGGCGAGATTGGTAGACCGTACTGGACGGAGACAAGGTCGTGAACGGGAGTCAGCATCTGAGCAGAGCACCGCTCAGGTCCATTCAGGAGCCAAACGATCGAGTAATGATTTTCGTGGTCAGACAACGAGTAGAGTCAGAGCACGAGATGATCGCAGCAGTTCGGAAAGCGACACATTCAGCAGTGATGTTGCACCCCGCAGGAGAAGAATCAGGGATGAATTTTGAGGGCCGCGGACATATCATCGCCAGGATTCTCCTGAACCAATGGACATTGGCAACGTTGGTGCCATTACTGAGGCACGTCTCAAAAAGAAGATTGATCGCGCTTTGTCCATGAAATAAGACAGAGAGGATAACCTGAGCCGACTCCATCGGAGCGCTGGAGCTCCGTTTAATGATAGAATCAGGAATTTTCGTCCACCAGAAAATTTCCAAATTCCGAAATTACCACAGTTCGATGAAAGATCGGATGACCCGTCACAACATGTTCTGATTTACGAGACAGCCATGACGTTATGGGAAAACGAGGATGAGCTGATGTGTAAGATTTTTCCGCAATCACTGATCGGTGGGGCCATTGTATGGTTCAACTCACTTCGGTCGAGGTCCATTGATTCGTATGATAAACTCATCAGGAAGTTTTTTCTGCAATATAAGCATAACAGGCGTAGTCGGAAAGAGATTCATTCGTTTTTCCAATTAAAGGCGAAAAGTGGGGAGACTTTAAGGCAGTTCACTAAACGGTTCAGACAGGAACTGGCGGAGGTGGATGACCCTAATGTCCAGCTAGTCATCGAAGCGTATAAACGGGCAATTCCATTCGACAGTTCGGGAATTTACAATTCCCTCGTACGTGAACCAGCAAAAAATTTGGATGAGCTATATGATCGAGTCGAGCAGTTTGCTCGTGTGGAAGATGATTCGAGAGCCAGAAGAGAGGCAGACAAGTCTACCCACCAGCCACATGACGGGAAAAAGGATAAATCAAAGAACCGCCAGAAGGGGCAGAACAATGATCGTGTGGAGTCTAGCAAGAGTCGCCACGAGAAGAAAGGGACCGAAGAAAAAGGTCAATACAAAGACCTGACGCCCCTTAACGTCGGGCTATCTGAAATATATAACAAAGTCAAGAGCGAATTGAAGACCCCTCAGCCATTACCAGAAGAAAATAAAGACAGACGTGATAAGAGCAAATTCTGCGAATATCACAAGGATCAGGACATACGATTGACTATTGTAGGGCATTACGGTTTGAGATTCAAAAGATGATCGATGCCGGGAAATCACGGGAGTACGTGAAAAAGGACAATGCACGAGAGCCAGCACGTCGAACATTGAACATAAATCATGTCATCAATGTCAGTTATGCCAGGATTCATTCGATGACTAGGCGTGCTGTAAGGCTCGAGACAAGAACGAAGCTGAGACAACTGAAAGAGTGGTATGTTCTCAACCACATCGACTTTCTCGAAGGAAAGGGAGCAGAAACTCTGGGAGTTGGATGCACGAAAATCGAGTTAACAGACGAAGATAAAAAAGACGTATATTACCCGCATAACGATGTTGTTGTCATTACTGCCTGGATTGGTATTTTCCGTGTCCATCGAGTTCTTGTGGACACAGGTAGTTCAGTGAGTGTATTATTCGCAGGAGCCTATTCAGCCGTGAACTTGTCAAAGGATTTGATCGAGGAGGATGAAAATCCTGATATTGGATTCAGTGGAGAAATGATGTGGCATTTAAATAGTTCGTTCTGAGGGACTTGTGAAGAATTAATAAAAGATTCAAAATTGATTTTAAAATAGTGAAAGTGATTTTTGATTGAAATAGATAAACGAAAATTGATAATTGTTTAAAAGATTTATAAAAGAGGACAACTAAGGCTCATGGATTCCACCGGTTACGGATATTGATACGGTCAAAACATAATATTGGTTCCAATATTTCCAGCATATAGTAATTAAAGCAAATATCTATACCTCTTTTTTAATATTTAGAGTTCCAAAAATTAAGTGTGAACAATAAGCATGATATATCAATGATTTTATCAAAGGATAAATCATCAAATTAAACAACAACTAATTAAGAAATTCTATTTTTCCTCCTTCACCTCAGTTGTAAATAGCTTAGTTGCTCATGGTGAATATGTAATACTTCATCTTCATTAAAAATAAAAGATGCAAATAAAGTAAAGAAGAAAGTATTTTTTTATCTCCAAAAGTTGGCTAAACAGAAGGTAGGTAAAAAGTAAGCATAGCAAAGGTATTTAAAGTGATGAAACCCTATTCCCACAAAAAATCTTAAACAATTCGAAATTAATTAGATAGGGAAAAGAAATGTGTTGTGGTGTAAAGCGTCGCAACATAGTAAGGTAATCCACCAACGATTAACAGCTCTCAGCAATAATGGGACACGTGGTACCATCTTAGGGCATCAGACTATCAAGTTTGATGAGCAGAGAAACAACAAAACTCATCCCCACCGACCAATGACGTGTTTTTGCGTCATTTTTATTTTTTCTCCCAACCAATACTCAACACGTGTCCCTCCTTCTCTTTTCCTCTCTCCACCGACATTACTTTTTTTTTCTCTTTCTTCTCGGATTTTTTACCACTGACACTGACAAGAGACGCGTGGGTCCCGCGTGTTTGCCTCTCTCCTGCATGCGCCAATGATTAGCCGCCAGCCGCCAAGTCTCGTGCTTTGTGCATGTCTGGCGGCTGCTTCTCTTCTGCGTCAGCTGCTTCTCTGCCACGTTCTGATCGCGCCACGTGTCATCCAGTGTCCCCAGCTCGTCCAACCAGCGTCCGCCACGTGTCCAGGTCACCCTATAACACTTTGGCTGACCTTAGCAATACTTTGACATCTTTTTCTCTTTTTATTCCAAATCACTACAAAACACAATCAAAGGGGTAAAATGCACCTTTTATATGAAAAATAGCTAAAGAAAGTGTAATCAATATATGTTTAGAGAGGTGTTTTTAGACACCTATCAAGAAACCACCAAGGCTATCGACAAAGTGAAACTGCCTATGACTGTAGGTACCAAAACTGTTAGGCCTGACTATTGTCAGCAACTTTCTTCTGCTTGACTGCCAAGCCCCGTACAATGCAATTGTAGGACGTGACTGGATACACGCGATCGGAGCTGTCACATCAACATACCATCAGTGTTTGAAATTCGTCGTTCCTGAAGGAGTTGTTAAAGTTCGAAGCGACCAGATGGCGGCCCATAAATGCCATGAAAATGCCATGGAGGAATACAGGAAGTCTGATGTGACTGGTCATCACATCCTACAGGCAGAAACCAAATAGCAATTACAGCAACCTCTCCCGACTGAATCATATAAGGGAGAGGATTTGCCGACCCACCAACAATTGAGAAGTTGGTGGAGGTACAGATTGGGAACGAGGAACATAGAACTACGTTCGTGGGGGCAGATTTACCCTCGCTTGAGCGAGATGAGTTAATTGCACTGTTAAAAGCGAATGTTGATGTTTTCGCTTGGGACTTTTCAGAGATGCCAGGAATAGACCCTAGTGTGGCTTGTCACAAGCTGAACATCAGTGAAGGTTCCCGTCCAATTCGTTAGAAGCCCAGAAATATGTCAACGGCAAAGAAGGCTGGAGTAGTGGTCGAGGTCGAGAAACTGTTGAAAGCATGATTTATTCGTCCTGTGCAGTATCCACAATGGCTGTCAAACATTGTGGCAGTTCCAAAAAGAATGGTAAAATTCGTGTTTGTATCGATTTTAATGATTTAAACAAAGCATGTCCCAGTGATCTGTATCGCCTGCCAAATATTAATGAACTGGTTGAGGCAACTTCTGGATATAAGCGACTGTCATTCATGGATGGTTATTCTGGGTACAACCAGATACCACTGTTCGAGGAGGTTCAGGAGCATACTGCTTTCATAACTGACAAAGGAGCATACTGCTATACTGTGATGCCGTTCGGGCTCAAAAACGCAGGTGCTACATATCAGCATTTGGTTGACGATATGTTCGTTGACTTGATAGGCAAGACTGTGGAGGTGTATATTGATGACATGGTAGTAAAGTCGAAACAGGAGAGTTCGCACATACAGGATCTGCAACAGGTCTTCGATGTTTTGAGACGATATCAGATGAAACTTAATCCAGCTAAGTGTTCGTTCGGGTTGTCATCTGGCAAGTTCCTTGGGTACATGATGACCCATCGGGGTATTGAGGCAAATCCAGAGCAGATCAGAGCCATCCAGGAAATGCCATCACCGAAAACGAAGAAGGAGGTTCAGAAACTCGCTGGTCGAATCGCAGCCTTGAACCGTTTTATACCAAATTCTTCTGATCGATGCAAGCCATTTTTCGAAGTTCTGAAAAAGGCACCCAAATTTGGGTGGACAAATGAGTGCGAGGATGCATTCAGGGCAATAAAACTGTATTTGTCTACTCCACCAATTTTGGTTAGTCTGAAGCCTGGGCAATCCATCGGGATTTACCTAGCCGCGACAGAGGAAGCTGTGAGCGCTGTTTTATTTGTTGCTGATCCGCATGAGAAACCAGTTTATTACATCAGCAAACGTTTGACTGGGGCAGAACCAAGATACACCAGGATCGAGAAAATGGCACTGGCCCTAGTTCATGCTTCATGACGTCTCAAACCTTACTTCCAGGGTAGAGAGATCGTTGTCTATTCAGAATACCCATTAAAGAAAATTCTTGGACGAGCTGATGATTCAAGTCGTTTGGCCATATGGGCAAACTTCCTTGGAGCTTATGAGATTAGATACGAGACCCGCACTGCAGAGAAGGGACATGCTGTTGCTGCTTTAATGGCAGATTTTCCTGTTGATGACATAAATATTGTAATGGAAGAAGAACAGTTGTTGCTGAAACCCCTAACTGTGACCACCAGCCAGACTGGGGGCGAATCTGCGATTGAGGTTGAAACGCCTGAGCCAGTTTAGACTGTAGTTACAGATGGCTCTTCCAATTTCAGTGGAGCAGGTGTTGGATGTGTTATCCATACGCCGGAGGGTTCGATGATCGAGAAGGCAACTAGATTGGGATTTGCAGCAACAAACAATGTAGTTGAGTACGAGGATGCAATTACAGGATTAAAAGTTGTCAAGCAACTGGGGGCGAAAGCTGTGAAACTGATAACTGACTCAATGCTGGTAGACAATCAGTTCTTGGGCTCCTATCAAGCGAGAGACGAAAATATGATGTCTTATTGAAAAATCTGGCAAGTGGGTTTGACAAATTTTTAATTATGCAACGTCCGAGGTCGGGAAATCGTCATGATGATTCCTTAGCTTACTTATCCTCTGCAATTGAGTCTAACACTGCTAGGTTCGTAGTGGTTGATTTTCAGCAGTTACCTAGCATCTCCGAGACATTCGGTTTTGACCCTCGAACAAGCTAGTGGGGGCGATATTGTACCTAACAGTGCACCAGAGGACACTGAGATGGAGGATGCTGAAGGTGAATCAAGTGATCGTGTTGAAACTGTGTCAGACTGGCGCAAGCCTTATATCTAGTATTTAAAAACTGGAGAACGACCTGAAGAAAAGAGTCTTCGTTTAAAGATTACCAAACATGCCTGGAGGTATTCCCTGATCGAAGGTGAATTATACCGAACTCCAGTAGCTCTGGAACCATATCTGAGATGTGTGTCCGCGGAGGATGGGCAAAAGATTTTGAGTGAGGCACATGAAGGAGCCTGTGGAAATCATGCTGGAGGACGCAGTCTTGCCCATCGAGTACTCACTCAGGGGTATTTTTGGTCATATTTACAGAAAGATGCCAAAGAGTTTGTAGTTGGTAAAATCCCCATAGGTGTGATTTTACCAATACACCCATACTTATATACTTAAAACATGTCCAAACAAGCACTATTCATGAGTAAACCACTATCAACGTAAACAACAGTAATTAGAAGGAAACTTAAAACAGATTAAAGAACAGAAGCTAAAACTCTCAAGTATCATATATTATTCATGGAATCATTGCTTTATTCTCACCTTGCCAATGATAATCACTCTTACAAAATCAAGATCTTCCCTAGTATTTGAGCTCTTGAGAGTAAGAAGGAGTTATTTCTCTCTCAAAAGATCAACCCTAGAGTTCACTTTTTCAACCCTTTCCTTAGTTGAGATACATGGCCTTTTATAGGCGCTATTACATTGTGGATTACAGCTAATACCGACAATACTATTCTGACACTACTTGTCCATATCCGCCAGTCTTCAATACCGCCGACCTTCCTCAATGCTTCAGCGCCTTTTACCTTGGACTGGATAAGATCGATGACTCGTATTCCACTGAGTCAATAAGTCAGCTCTGACAATCTGAC
>JAJJMA010186864.1:9647-23254 GCA_023529015.1 Papaver nudicaule | reverse complement strand
TTAAAATAGAGGTGTAGATCTTAATTGGTTTAACTTATATGGGTGGGTGAGTTTTTGTTCAAAGTTGGATGCATCTGGCCACATGGTATTCAGAATAAAATGAAAAACTGTTATTGAGAAATTGAACCCTATTGTACAACTTGGTCAGAGACAGTGTCCGTAGCATGACCTAGGCAGCCGCCTAGGGCCCCCAAATGACAGAGGCCCCAAAATTAGTTTTTTTTTCTCCCTTTGTATATACTATGTTATAGTTGGATCAAATAATGTGACATGGACGGTTTATTTTAGTCCAACTAATTTTGATTTTATTTTCTTTTATTTTAGTTCTAGGATTTAGTTAGTTCAATATTAACTTTTGTCGTTCATAGTTCTAGGAGTAATCACGAACATTCGCTGCACTTATAATCCAGTTTTTAAGCTAATTAAGTGATTTATAATTCCATACCTAGCTAAATTAATGCTTAATTGTTATTTTGCTTATATAAGTTTTGATTCAGTAAGTTCGCCTAGGGCCCCACAAACCTTGCTACGGCCCTGAGTGTTATTATAAATCATGACGAGTAGGTGGGTATACCACCGTCATCGTTTGACGTAATGGGTGCACCCTTCTAGTGAAGTGGTCAAATTATTGGGTGATGATACCAGCCAAAGTGATGTACGCTTAATAATATTAGGACCTCAATAGTATAAATATGTATATCTTGTTCTTCATTCCCCTGAAAATTTAGGATAACAAAACTATGGTTAAGAGTGTGAATTTAATAATGGAATTTGCTAAAATACATAGCTATCCAAATCATTTCCATGTTATCCCTTTAGCCATCACCTTGGTTGTAGGTTTTGTTTTGATGATCACAGTCCAAAAACGCTATCTCCCCAAACGAATGATAAGAATTAACAACTTGCTGCAGTCAAGAGCGTTTACATCTCCTCCTGGTATGTTCTTCCAGTTCCAAAGATCGATTTCATTGATGTTTTTAATTAAAAAGAAATATTGTTCTTTGATTATTGCAGGGCAAAATAGATAAATATATATATTTGAATGTTGTTGTGAAATTCTGAATGCAGTGGTTCCTGGCTTACCATTGATAGGAAATCTACTACAGCTAAAAGATAAGATAACCCACCAGATTTTTGCTAACTGGGCAGAAATCTACGGACCCATTTACTCCATCAAAACTGGAGCTTCTACTATTGTTGTCCTCAATAGCACCGATGTTGTCAAAGAGGTTCAAACGTAGCCCCTACAAAGAGTACTTTAAGTCCGTTGAATTCCTTACTGCATGCTTATATTGATTTTTACAGTTGAATTCCTTACTGCATGCTTATATTGATTTTTACAGGCAATAGTCACTCGATTCTCATCCATTTCAAAGAGGAAGCATACGTACGCAATGAATAAACTTACAAATGATATTATCATAACAAGTGACTCCAATGATTATCATAAGATGGCAAGACGACATGTAGTCACTCAAATGTTGGGAGCCGGTTCCCAGAGACGACATCGTGCACACAGAGACATCATGATAGACAATGTAGTGCAACACTTACATGCCCATGCAAGGGCTAATCCCATAGATCAACCTGTAAACCTCAGACGGATACTCCAAACTGAAATATTTGGTCTATCTTTGAAACAAGTAAGCGACTTTTATCTTTTTAAGTCAATTGTAACATATCTATTTGACCATTTAAACAATATCTTGATGGAAACCTGTCGAATTCAGGCACTTGGAAAGGATTTGGGGTCTTCAAAATATATCGAAGGGCTTGGTGAAACTTTGTCAAGAGATGAGATCTTTAAGGTTCTAGTGTTGGATCCACTGTCCGGAGGAGCTGAGGTTGATTGGAGAGACTTTTTCCCATACCTGAGATGGGTTCCTAATAAAAGCTTTGAAACGCACATTGGACTGATGGAGACACGCAGGCTAGAAGTGATGAAAACACTTATTGAGGAGCAACAGAAAAGAATTTCATCGGGAGAGGTATACTGCTGGCTCCGTCAATATATATTTCTCCAGTTTAATTATGCTACTTATCAATTTATGTTTCCGAACAGAGGATGAACTGTTATCTAGATTGGTTGACGTCCAAAGAGAAAAATTTATCAAAGACGCAACTGACTATGTTGATTTGGGAGACAATCCTTGTGGCTTCTGAAACAACTGTAGACACCACAGAATGGGCCATGTATGAACTTGCTAAAAATCTAAGATATCAGGTAAGTTTTCCCAACTCACTAGCCATTCATTTTTGTCTATATGCATTCAGGTGTTTATGAGTTGTATTCATGCTAGTTGGAACCTGATGGCCTTGATCGTTTTCCTGTCCTAATCCATCAGGATCACCTTTACGATGAAATTCATAAGGTATGCGGAAACAACAAGTACACTGAGGAGCACTTTTCACGGGTACCATACTTGGGCGCCGTTTTTCATGAAACTTTAAGAAAGTATCCCCCTATACCAGTCAGTCCTCTGAGATATGTAAATGAAGATACTCGACTAGGAGGGTATGACATTCCAGCTGGCACTGAGGTGATCGGAAAAATGGAAACCTTGTAGCTGAGATGGAATTCCTCTTCTTGTTTAATTATAACTAATTTTTTGCGGTACTTTTGCTATATATCCACAGATTGCCATCAACATCTATGGTTGTAATATGGACAAGAAACAATGGGATTCACCGGAAGAATGGAAACCCGAGAGATTTCTAGACAGCAAGTATGATTCAATGGATCTTTACAAGACTATGTCATTTGGAGGAGGGAAGAGAGTGTGTCCAGGAGCTTTGCAGGGACGTTCGGTTACTTGCACCGCTATTGCCAGATGCATTCAAGATTTTAAATGGAGTTTGCAACCAGGAACTGAGGAAGAACATATAATTTCAAAGCTCAATCCTTTCTTAGCAGTCATAACTCCAAGAGATTATTGAAGATTACGTTATATGCATAAAAATAAATTGCATATATATGTGATGTCTCTCTCAAGAGCATAGTGCAGCTTAGGACTTACCTACGTACACATTCATCTATATATGTCTTGTGTCCACCAAGACTCTTATCAATATACATACTAGCTATTAAGGTATGCAAAAGATCCCAAAGCCCGTAACTGTGTCATGGCGCTGATAATTGTATTTAGTACCAACTTGCTCAAATACTTGTAGTTCATCACGTCAAATTATTCCTCACATGACCGCACTTGTTTCTTTGAAAGCTCTAATTTAATGCAAGGAGAATGATGGGAGTGTCACATAAGATAAACGGTGGAACTATTAGCGCCATCTAAGGCGAATGATGTCCAAATTTCTGGTAATTTGACTTTTGAATATGGTTTACATCCTTCTTAGGAATTCCATAGACAACAATAGACATCTCAAGCAGAACCTGTTTGTGCATGTCTATTCAAATTGGTACATCAATTGTATACAATATCCGTATTTTGTTGATGCAACGATTTTCCATATTGCTTTGGCAGTGTGTGCTGGTGAGATACTCCAAATGGAATAGAGGTCTCAGATATATCTTTTCCCTCAATGTGTCCGTCTTAAGAAGTAGAAATTAGTAAGACTTGGATTAGTGCCATCGACGCCAGTGGCCTTCAATCTATGGGGCCATAAAGTCTATACCAGTGCATACGACCTGCACCTCATTAAATCCCGTTTTCAAGCCTTGGTTTCAAGCAAACTAAAAAGAATTGGGCCCGTAACCAATATAATGCATCTACTTTTATTTCACTGATAACCCTAACTATCTATGCATCTCCTATTCGTAACCAATGCCTCTATACTTTTATTTCACTGACAAGGACTTGTATGCCCGTGCAAATGCACGGGCTAGGTTACCCTCATGAGTTCAACCTTTTAGTACATGATTCATTTTTTTACCTTTTAAACGGCCTTCTAATTTGGTGTGAACCGGTGCATACTTCAACCGATTGATTCGCTATGCTTGGTAATCTGATTATACAGTTGTAACTTGACATATCCCCAAAACTGACGCATAGTGGCACACCCTTAAGATTCATGAGAATGAATATCTGGTCCTATTGGCATGTAGTTTTTATACCAGTGGTCATTAAGCTTCACCAAAAATGAGCACTGTCAGCGGTTTGAGCAAATTGAGATCAAAGCTTCCCTTTCATGCAATGAAATGCCACTCAATTTAACTGATATTGAAAACTTGAGAAGGCATTCGGTTTGAGCGAGGGGCAGAAGCAATCGATATTAATAAACTTACTGTAATGTGCAACAGAAATACTCCATAATGAATTTCTTACCCTCATCAGAAATACTACTAACTCAACAGCCAACGAATACATATCAGATATTAAACTATAACAAAGAACTGGATTTGAACTTGCAGTTTCTAAAAATAAGTCATGGGGATCACATACCTTCGAAGTGATTTGTCTTTCACTGATGCTACCCATTACGTACAGAAGAAAACATTTAACGGTTAACTATATATCAGTGAGTCAGTGATCACATTGATACCGCAGCAAAAGAATGGCTTTACTAAAAATCCTCTTATCATCAAAATCATCAAAAAAAGTAGGGTAAAGTCTCTTAATGCAGAATTATGGTCTTACACAATTCTGATTTGGACGGTAACCACAAATCTTTGAACGGTAAAATGCTAACCTGGTGTATCATTATAGGCAAAAATCCATGTAGCACAGTCAACTGCCACTCGTGGATGACCAATACCTGTTCAAGAAAGCACCATTAGTAAAAGTTCTAGCAACTTGTATTTCCTTGAAGTTTCGCTCAAGAAATCCTTTAAAAGGTTGGACACAACCAAAAATTCATAAAAAGACTAAAATACTTTTTCATTCAGAGAAAACTCCACGAATGCACCCTGGTTTCCACTCTTGAAAATCTTAGATTCTTCTTCATTTTTGCTGGCCACAAATTTGTCGACTTCGGACATAGTAATGTTAACGGCCTGTAGAATGAAGATATAAATGTTTAATGAGTATAGCAGCCTAAAAAACAGAAACGTGTGGATGATTCTTTGCGACTACAAAATGCATCACAATCTGTATGTCTAACAGTTGTGCAATTGTGCTAGCGATATAGAGTGAATGTACCTGGCCCTTGGACTTTGTTGCTTTTACTTGAAAATTTTCAAATGAAACCAAGGGAGCTGCCAACATTTGCGTATTCGTTTATCCATATGACGGATCTTGTAAAAACGAAACCAAACCTGTTTAGCAAAATACCCAACAAGTAACTGTAAACACAAACCAACTAACAGTCAAGTCAAGCAACTTATTTCTCGTTGACCATGAGATACCTCACGACATACCTACAAAAGCCGCTTATAAGCAATGGTGTGCTTAACTTTTCCAATATAAGTTTGGGTATCGAAGCCAGGAATTCCTTCAATTCAAATTATAGTGACGTATTCGAAAGTAGACATCAAATGATTCCGTTGGTTGATCTCATTGCTCACGGATCCTTTTTGGCTCCATTTACTTCTGTCAGACACAATGACAAACATATCTATGGCATTAAGTTACGCGGCAAGATTGTACTCAAATTATTTTTCTAGTATTTTGCAATGACTGCAAATATGTGCTATTGAATGGTAATGGTATAATCTCCCTATAATGAACTCTTTAGTCTTACCAAAAAAAAAAAAAAGGAACTTTTTTGCCAACAGATTGATTTACCTTTTTTTTTATGCGGAAATATTTGTCTGAGCAGATGTGGATGATCTTTTCCCTTCCCAATCGCCTAAACTGCATATGTGTATCTCGTCATGGAGGAGCGTTTATATAGATTTTGGTGGAAGAGTCGTAACTGAAAGTACTGACCTTTCCCCCTTAAAAACCTTATTTTTGAAGACAGATGGTGACAGTTAAACTTTTAGCCTAGAGATATTGTTGTCGAAGGGACGTATACAGATTAGGCGCAATGACTAAAAGACGCATCTTTCCTTTCGATAAGGCGTATCTCCTCCCAACAGATTGTAGGACTCTGGATATGGGGTATGACATGGCATATGCCATATGATGTGGCACTACAGTTTTTGAATATTTCTGAAAATGAATATGGAAGCGACACATCAGCTTTCAAAGTTCTCCTTTATATATTAAGTATAGATAACCCTAACTATCTATCTATCCTATCCGATTGATAATACCAAGCAATTTATTGATGATTTTTTTTTCTAACCCTAAAATCATGTGGATGGAGAGTCTTCCCATAGATATCTTAGAAAACATATTCTCTCGTTTGCCTTCTGTGTATGCAAAACTTGGAAAAGCGATCGTCGGGCAGAAGTAAAGTCGGTCTGCTTTTCGCGTTTGAGCGCATTAGTTCTACACGAAAGTACATAAGAGACGCACAAATCTACTATGGAGTTCATGTTCGTTATCATCGTCATGAAGTTAATCTAAGTATGACACGGGTGAGACACTTAAATACCGTTTTAACTGTAGGATTTAGGTTGGTCACAAGTTAGGAGTTTTATGGAAACTCATCTTGGTGAGTCGGTGGAATTCTAGATTATTCTAGGACATTCCATAATTGTTTACTTATGCCTAAACTAGGAAATTCTATGAATGTCTAGAATGTTCTTTGTAGACAAGTATTAGGAAACCCTTTACTTGTAGGGTAAGTATGTAACCTATATAAATAGAGCCCTTGGGAGAACCTATGAGATATACCAGAAGCTCTTCTTCTCTCTAGGGTTTTATATATTCTCTCTGTACGATAATTTATAAAATCACTTATTCCTTCCCGAGGATTCAACCTCGTTAATTCTTGTCTTCTTGATTGTGTGCGTTTGTGTTCTTGGCGTATCAAGATTATCTTTGTAGCTGTTGGTTAAACGCTTCCGCGTGTTTTAGCGCAACAATTGGCATCAGAGCCAGGGTGTCAGATCTTGGAGCTAGGGGTAATTCTTAGTATTGCAGTGAAGGTATTTTCTGAAAGTTTGAGTTATTATTAATCTCAAAGTTTAGTTTTTATCGCTTGTGTGAGTCATGGGTGATTCAGAGGATGAGAACACGAAGAGACCTGAGTCGGAGACTACAAAGGATAATGAAACTAAGGAAGAAATACTACATACTCATAGAGCACAACTCAAGGTTGATAAGTTTACGGGAACCAATAACTTTGGTTTATGGCGAACGGATGTAATGGATGCATTTGTTCAACTTGACCTAGACGAGGCTCTAGAAGGTCGGCCAAAGGAGATGACTGACAAGCAGTGGAACAAGATCAATAAATTATGTCTTGGTTCGATAAGAGGTTGTTTGGCGACGGCTGTAAGAGTTAATTATCAGCACGAAACTTCAGCTAAGGATCTCTGGGAAAAGCTAGAGAAAGAGTACTTGGTGAAGAACGTGGCCAATAGGATACATCTTAAGAGAAGTTTGTATCGCTATAATATGAAGAAGGGTGCAACACTGACAGAGCATCTGGATTCATTTAATAAACTTCTTACTGATCTGGTTAATTATGATGAAGTCATAAACGACGAGGAACAAGCTGTGTGTCTAGTGAATTCTCTTCCTGATAAGTATGAACCCGTGATTAAAGCTTTAATGCACGGCAAGGCGAAGTTGACGTATGAAGATGTCACTACATCACTTCGTAGCGAAGAATTTAGGAAGATGAATACAGAAGATATTGCATATGAAGCAGACAATGACGTGGTTTATGCAAGAGGTCGTTCTACAGACAAGAAGAAGAAATCTGGTAATCGTGGTAAGAGAACAGGGCGTTCTATGTCTAGAACGCGACTGCATAAGGATGAGTGTGCATGGTGCCATGACATGGGTCATTGGGCAAAGGATTGTACCAAGCGCAAGGAGCATGAAAGAGATAACAAGAAAACCGAGGTGAACATTGCGAAGCAAGTGAAGAATCAGATGATGGTTCTGATTTCTCACTAACTGTGACACCATCAGCTTGTGTCGTTACTGAAGGCACATGGGTACTTGATTCTGGAGCTACATATCATATTTGCCCACATCGTGACTGGTTTTCGAGCTTTGAGAAGTTTGATGGAGAAGTACAAATGGGAAATAACAATACCTGTAAGGTAGTTGGGATAGGGAATGTTCGAATCAGGATGCATGATGGTATGGTTAGAGAGTTGAAGGAAGTCAGGTATGTACCTGATGTGAAGAAGAATCTGATTTTACTCGAAACTTTAGAAGCAAAAGGCCACAAGCTAGTAGCGGAGAACGGTATTCTAAAGGTAATTTCTGGATCTTTGGTAATCATGAAGGACACACGACATCACAATTTGTATTACTTGATGGGTAGTGTAATAACAGGAGATGTGCCAGTTTCTGAGCACATAGAGAGTGCAGCAAAAGAGACCACGAAGTTATGGCATATGCGACTTGCACATCCTGGTGAGAAGTCGTTACATGCATTGATTCAGCAGAATCTATTAAAGGGTGCTATAGCCTGCAAATTAGACTTATGTGAACATTGTGTTAAGGGCAAGAAAACAAGAACAAGCTTTGGCACCGCAATCCACAAGACTAGTGGAGTTCTTGACTATGTTCATACAGATGTCTGGGGTCCTTCCAAGAATGCATCGTTGGGAGGGAAGCAGTGGATTGTGTCGTTCATAGATGACTATTCTAGGCGCGTATGGGTGTACACCATGAGGCATAAGAGTGATGTCCTAGAAGTCTTTGTGAAGTGGAAGAAGGCAACTGAGACCCAAACTGGCAGAAAGATCAAGGTACTACGTTCGGACAATGGTGGTGAGTACAAGAGTGATTCATTCTTGCAAGTATGTCAGGATGAGGGGATAAAGAGGAACTTCACAGTTAGGAAGACACCGCAACAAAATGGTGTTGCAGAACGCATGAAATCATACACTACTGGAGAAGGTACGATGTATGTTATCTAATGATGGATTAGGTAAAGTGTTCTGGGCTGAGGCAGTTACATATGCGTGCTTCCTCATTAATAGGTTGCCATCAGCTGCATTAGAAGGTAAAACTCCGATGGAGAAGTGGTCTGGTAAGCCAGCTTATGATTATGACTCAGTTCATATCTTTGGTTGCCCTGCATGGTATCAGGTTACTGAAAACAAGCTTGATAGTCGTGCTGTTAAAGGGATCTTTATGGGTATGGAAAGTGGAGTGATGGGATTCAAGATTTGGAATCCAGATGAGAAGAAGATGATCATGAGTAGAGATGTTACATTCGATGAGATGTCTATGGTAAAGTCTTGGGGTTCTCAGCAGGTGGAGGACAGAAGCACCAATACTAGTAAGCCTTTGCAGCAGGCGGAGTTTGATGCATTTCCACCAAGTCCAGCTAAGTCTGTATCTATTGAGTCTACTTCTGAATATGAGGAATCTACAAGAGAAGTAACTACTGATGTTCCAAATGATAGTGACGCTGTTAGTGAAGAGTAACAAAAAGCAGTAGATGATGCAGAAGTTACAGTTACGAAGATTGTAACACCCAGCAAACCAAAAAGAAAAACCAGAAAGCCTGTATGGTTAGATGATTTTTTAACTTATGCATTACCAGTTGTTGAAGATGGTACTCCAACCACTTATGCTGAAGCTATACAAAGTGTAGAGCGTGAAGAATGACAAGGTGGAATGAAAGAGGAGATGGAGTCTCTTGACAAGAATGGTACATGGATTCTTATGAAACTTCCGAACGGTAAGGCCATTGGGTGCAAGTGGGTGTATGCAAAGAAAGAAGGATCCCTGGAAAATCAAGTACGCTACAAGGCAAGGTTAGTTGCGAAAGGTTATGCCCAAAGAGAAGGAATTGATTACAACGAGGTGTTCTCTCCAGTTGTGAAACACTCGTCAATTCGTATTTTGTTGGCCTTGGTAGCACAATATGATTTAGACCTAGTTCAGCTAGATGTGAAGACGGCGTTCTTACATGGTGATCTAGAAGAGGAGATCTATATGTCTCAGCCGAGAGGATTTGAGGTTGCTGGAAAAGAAGATTGGGTATGTAAACTGAAGAAGTCGTTGTACGGGCTGAAGCAGTCTCCTCGACAATGGTACAAATGATTTGACAAGTTTATTATTGGCCAAACATACTCAAGAAGTCATTATGACCACTGTGTGTACTTCAAGAAGCTACAAGATGGATCTTTCATATATATTTGCTCTTGTATGTCGATGACATGTTGATAGCATCGAATAACAAGAAAGAGATTGATAATTTGAAACGAAAATTGTCGTATGAGTTTGAGATGAAAGATTTGGGAGAAGCTAAGAAGATTCTTGGAATGGAGATTCAACGTGACAGAGAGAAGGGTAGAGTTTGTTTGTCTCAGAGGGCATATTTGAAGAAAGTGTTACAGAAATTTGGTGTCTGTGAAGGAACTAAACCTGTAAGTACTCCCTTAGCTGCTCATTTTAAGTTGAGTGCTCAAATGTCTCCTAGTACCAAAGAAGAGCGTGAGTATATGGCCCATGTCCCATATGCTAATGTTGTAGGTAGCTTGATGTATGCAATGGTGTGTACGAGGCCTGACATTTCACATGCAGTAAGTATGATCAGCCGTTATATGCATAATCCTGGTAAAGGACAATGGCAAGCTGTGAAATGGATTTTGAGGTATATTTACGGAACAATTGATGTTGGCTTGGAGTTTGTGAAGGAAGACAGTAACAATCAGTTGTGTGTTGGTTATGTGGATTCAGACTTTGCTGGTGATATGGACAAGAGACGTTCGACTACAGGGTATGTGTTTACTTTGTCAGGAGCACCAATAAGTTGGAGATCAATATTGCAGTCTACTGTGGCTCTCTCAACTACGGAGGCAGAGTATATGGCAGTGACAGAGGCATTTAGGGAAGCTATATGGTTACAAGGATTGCTTGATGACTTGGGTGTGTGGCAGGATCAACTTCCTGTTTATTGTGATAGTATTAGTGCCATATTTTGGGCTAAGAACCAAGTGCAGAATGCAAGGATCAAACATATAGATGTTCGGTTTCACTTTATAAGAGACATTCTTGAAGAAGAAGACATTATACTTGTGAAGATCGATACCAAGGACAACCCAGCTGATATGTTGACTAAAGTTGTATCTGGAGTCAAGTTTCGACACTGCTCGAACTTGGTCCATGTTCTTCCTGTTTGGTGAGACCCCCTTGGGGTAAAGGTTCTTAGGAGCCTGGTGGAGGCCTTCTAGCAAGGCCTCATAAGTGAACTACGGTCGGTTTGATTCCTTACAGAAGGATACGTAGGCAATCAGTGGTCAGCCATGTGATGCAATCGACGTTGGAAGATGGAGGTGTTTTTAGCTATTGATCGTCTCATGCATGAATGCATGATCCGAGGTGGAGAATTGTAGGATTTAGGTTGGTCACAAGTTAGGAGTTTTATGGAAACTCATCTTGGTGAGTCGGTGGAATTCTAGATTATTCTAGGACATTCCATAATTGTTTACTTATGCCTAAACTAGGAAATTCTATGAATGTCTGGAATGTTCTTTGTAGACAAGTATTAGGAAACCCTTTACTTGTAGGGTAAGTATGTAACCTATTGTTTGTACCATGGCTAAAATTGCCACAGTTTGGACCAGAATACCCTTTTTGGAGACCGCCTAGCTATAAGCTCAAACGGCCAGCCCAGTTAGCCAACCTGCCATTCATCCTGCCAGCCCAGTCCAGCAGCCTGTATTGTCTACAGTCAATGGAGGGAAGTCAACCGCTGGTCAAAGGTGATCAAAGTCAACCGTTGACCAGAGTTGGTCGAAGTCAACTGCTGGTCAAGGAGGACCAAAATCAACTGTTGACCGAATTTGGTCAAAGTCAACTGTCGGTCAAAGTTGGTCAAAGTCAACTGTCGGTCAAAGTCAAAGTCAACTGTCGGTCAAGTCAACCATTCCGTACAGACTGGTCCAGAACCGCTTTTGGAGAGCTAGAGGAAGGTTCCAGAAGTTTCCAGAAGCCTTGCTGCCCAAGATACTTGCAGAGTCAGAGTTAGGGTAGAATACATATTTTGTAACTGTATATATAGAGGGGACATAAACCCAGAAAAGGGATCCCAACTTGACCATACAGAAATCAGCCACAAGATGGCAACCCTAGAAATCTGTCTCCTCCCTTCCAAAACCCTAAATTCGTTGTACCCTGATAATTAATAAAAGATCACTCCCCAAGGGGATTCACCCGTGGATGTAGGCACAACAGTGTCGAACCACGTAAAATCTGTGTCTTATTTTTTTTCGTGTTTATGCATGTTTTACATCATCATCAGCAATATTCGTGTTTTGTTTGAGAACTTATATTCCCGTACAATCATTGGCGCCGACTAAGGGGATTCGAGAGAAAAGAATCGTGTTCCCACAATAAACAGTTTTGCAGAAAAAATCATGTTCGTGTTCGGAATCAGGATGCAGCTGCTGGAAATCGTCATGGCGTGAATAGATCGATCCGCCTGGCAGACAACAATCAGATTATCTGGAAAGGGCTACTGTGCTGTATCGTTTGAAGAGTTCGAGATTTCAGGGTTGCTGAAACTGTATACCATGACGTTCGATCTGTAGCAGTTTCGTGTTCGAAGCTCGCCAGAAACTGTTGTATGGAAAGATCCAGAAAACATCCATTGAGGATTGCAGGAAACATCTACAAAATATGGAAGAAATTGCCATGTCTGAAAAAAGATCGAAGGTGATCAAATTTTCAAGTTCGTGGAAACTGCTGCTGTGACGTTCGGTCTGCAACAGAGTCTCAAATTGATGGAACAGTGTGTGAGAAGGCACAGGAGAAAACGCTCCAGAACGAGGAGCATAAAGCATCAAAAACTGACAAGAAGATTTGTCGCAGAAAACGCCCCAGTACATGCAACAGAGGCATCGGAAAGTGTGACAGAAGAAGTCATAGGAAAAAAAAACCTAATTTTGCAACATTCATAACTGTTTCAAAGAGAAGTATAGCAAAAGCATAAGTGTTAGAGGTTTGTAACACATAATTGTGTTGGGAAAGGAAGCGTTGCAAAAAGTTTTGAAAGAAGAAAAAAAAAAAAAAAAAAAATCAATCAACAAAAGCCGGCGGTCCAAGCCGGCGGCCCCAGCCGGCGGTTCGGTTCGTGGCCCGGGTTCGCCAGGTTCTGGTTCCAGTTCCGGTTCGGCAGGTTCGGTTCCTGCCCAGTCAGTAGTAACACGTCATCCGTCCAGTCAGCTGCACCACGTCAGCAGAAGTAGCCCAGTCAGCTGTGCCACGTCAGCAAATCGTGTACAGTCAGCAGCGCCACGTCAGCACATCCCAACCAGTCAGTATAACACGTCATCAGTACTGTACAGTCAACTTCGCCACGTCAGCTATAGTGCACAGTCAATGTTGCCACGTCATCTCTCTTGCTCGCGCCACACCTTAATCTTCTTTTGATGATATCTTCTCCGTTATACATCCGATTTGAGTGATTTTTGGCTTGTTGGATTCGCCTTTCGGTGCTCTACGCCGTGAAGGGTAAAGATTTCTGATTTTGAAGAATTTTTGCTATAATTTTAAGTATCACAACTACTGTCAGTCGAGGTTCGACTCCTGGCAGCCCAGTTTTCAGATTTTACTGCTGCCAGCGAGGCTCGAATCCTGGCAGTCCAGTTTACAGTTTAACTGCTGCCAGCGAGGCTCGAC